>ML098349.1:0-77062 GCA_003697995.1 Taxidea taxus jeffersonii | reverse complement strand
ATAAGCTTAATAGATCAGAATACGGTGTTGGCGGGGGGGGGGGGGGGCTGACAACCAGAGAAAAGTGATTTTTTGATTTGTGGGTACACTTGCTGTCTGTTCTCTGAAAGTCAGCAAGCTTTCAGTTTCTGGAAGCGAGAAAATCCGTCTGTGGAATAAACTGCCACACTTACCCTGAAACCTGCTTCACTTTTCATGATCCCAGCGCCCAAGGTCAAAGAACCACAAAACAAATCGTTAAGAAATAGCCTTTGCACAGACTCTTCGAAAACAGCTCTAAGAACTTGAGATGCAAGTTAGGTAAGCTGTGCTCATTAAAAGTGTCACCAAGGGAGCCGTCACATGTTATTTTAAGCTGTAGTTAACTGTGCCAGAAAGCTGAAGGGGAGAGGAGATGTGAGCGAGAGGGAGAGCGACAACATGCCTTTCGTCAACTGGAGGAAATGAATGGGGGCAGAGCTCTTCAGCTGTCTTAGCAGGAGGGGCCTCTGCAGCCCTGTCCCTGCTCCCCCAGTCTTTTTTTGCTGGGGAAGGGGTGGCAGGACCCACTGTTTGAGCTGCCAAGCCACAGGGACAATCTGGGACCTTCTCTTTTCCTGGTGTGTTGTTCACTCTTCCCATAGATCTGCCCCTTGCCAGCCCCAGTGAAGTCCTTGAGAGCAGAGGCCCCCTCTGTCTGTATTTGTATTCCCAGAGCCTAGTGTGGTGCTGAGCCCTGGCGGGGCAGTGGGGGTAGGGGGGGTGTCTCCTGAATAAATGAAGTTGCAGATTACAATCTGCAGGTCTCCGACTTCACCTTGCACTCCAGGGGCTATGAAAACACCGACTGCAGGTGGGTACTACCTTCCTGGTTTCAGCTTCTGTAGATCTGGGGTGGGGCCTGAGAATGCTCATTTCTCACCAGTTCCCCGGTGATGGCTGATGCAGGCTTGCTCTTGTTAGCATAACCAAAGGCCCCTGTGGAAAGGAGGAAGCCGCCAAAAGAAGAGCCCTGGGCTTGGAATCTGAGGCCTGAGGTTTGAGTCCTGACCTCCCCCCACAGCTGTTTGTGGACTGTGGGGCCTTGCCAAGTCCCCAGGACTCTGAGTCCCTTTCCTCCTGGGAAGGAGCTGAGAGCTCTCAGAGAAACTGAGAGCGGCTGCCCCACCTCGTAGTCTACCCTGAGGGGGTGAGAGGAGGGTATCTATGTGAAGAGGGTCTGTGGCTCAGAGATCTGATGCAAACTGAGTGTTATTGTAGGAACACGACTTGATTTAGCTTGGGATTGATACAGGCCCTTATCGCCTCTTATGAGCTGAATTAAAAAATAGACAGATAAGAAGATGACAAGGACGGTGGGGAAATAGTAGAGATACAAGTCAGATGATGTGAGCATATTTCCAGACAGATGTCATGAAGCTCTAAATCGAGCCTATGTGCCAGGAAGTCTCCGGAAACTCAGGTGTGTGTGCGAAGAGTGTGTGTGCGAGGATTGTTAAGGAGACTGGTGCTTCCTCTGGTGTGGGGTCCAGCTGGCCTCTGAGGAACATTTAGGATATGGACCGAGGAGGGCAGAGGGTCACTGCGGGCAGAAGCATGGGGGCAGATCCATGGACTGCCCGAGGAGCGCGTGCCCATGGGGACAGCAGACTCTGAGACTGGGAAGCTATAGCCGAGTTCCAGGCCTGCAGAGCCAGGAGAGAAGGAGCAGCTCCCTCCATGCGGTGGGAAAGGGGACATTAAGTCTGAGGGCCTGAAAGTGGGTACGTGTGCTTCAGGGAAGGCTGGGAGGGCTGTTGTGTTGAGACAGGTGCAACCAGAGGAGCACAGGCTGGGGTGAGGGTATCTGTGAGTGGTCTGCAGGAGGAAGGGCTTGATAAAGAGGTTTGTTAGATGTGGTTGGGGATTCAAGTTCGGGTGGCTGGGAGGCTGGTTGAGCAACGACACGGAAGACAGGTGAGGGTTACCTCGCGGAAGGGGTATCAGGTACTGTGAGGAGAGCCGATGGGTTTGGTTTTGGATGTTTGGTTACTTCACATGACTGCAGGGCCTCCAAGTGAGAATGCTTTTTAGGCTCTTGGAGAGACAGGCCCTAAGTCTGGGTAACAGGCCAGTTAGGAGAATCTGTTCATCTGTATCATGTTCTCCTCTTGGCCGTTTTGAGAGAGGAGTGATTCCCTGTGACATAACTGGCTGGATCCCTGGCATTTTTGTGCCCAAAGATTGTCCTGCTGAGTCCAGAACACAATCACCATTTCAGTGGCAAAACTTGGACGTTCGCCTCTCATCTGTCCTCTCCCGCAGGGGACGCTCTGACTTACCACAATGGATGGAAGTTTACAACCTTTGACAGAGACAATGATATCGCCCTCAGCAACTGTGCTCTGACCCATCACGGTGGCTGGTGGTACAAGAACTGCCACTTGGCTAACCCCAATGGCAGATATGGGGAGACCAAGCACAGTGAGGTAAGTGACAGGGGAACTTTTTTGTCCCATGCTCTCCTCAAAGCTTTCCATTCCCAGGGACACTCTCCAGGCTGGTTTGGCCCTCTCCTTCTGATGCCTCCACTCAGGACAGGAGGGCTTCTTCTCCAGGCTCCATGGCCTTGAGGTCAAGGCCTTCCCTGCCCATCTACAGAAGCTCTTCCCCCACTGCATTCCCACCGGCACTGCACGCTTACTTAGCGTAGGTGGGTGGGAGCTCAGGCTGTCGACTGCAGGATAGACAGATAACATGGATTATGCACGTCTCCATGTACTGGTTCACACACGGACACTGTCTTAGTAACAAAATACTGTAGGCTGGGTGACATGAACAACACACATTTACTTCTCAGAGTTCTGGAGGCTAGGAAGTCCAAGATCAAGTTATCAGCAGATTCAGTTCCTGGGGAAAGCTCTCTGTCTTAAGGATGGTGGCCTTTTCACTGTGTCTTCATATAGTGGAGAGAGAGCTCTGGTCTTTCTTCCTTTTCTTATAATGGTACTGATCCCAGAGCACCTGGGTGGCTCAGTTGGTTGGGTGTCTGACTCTTGGTTTCAGCTCCGGTCATATCTCAGGGTTGTAAGATTGAACCCTGTGTCAGGCTCTGTGCACCCAGCATGGAATCTGCTTGAGATTCTCTCCCCCCTCCCTGTGCTCCTCCTCCTGTTCATTCTCTCCTCTCTCTCTCAATAAATATATAAATAAAATCTTTAAGAAAAAGGCACTAATCCCATCTTGGGGCACCCACCCTCCTGAGCTCATCTAACTCAACATAACTTACTCAACTCATCTAACTTCAACATATGCATTAGGGGTGGGACACAAGCATTCTGTTCATAACAGACACTTTGTAATTCTTTCTAGTTGTTCTCCCAATGAAACCAGAGCTATTTTTCTCAAATCCTTTGCAGTCAAATGCTCTACCCCTGAGCTACACCCCCTATTTTTCTCAAATCCTTTGATCACCAGGAAAACAAAGTCTTTTCCACCTTTGAGTAGACCCACCTCTGGATCCACTTCCTCCAAAGCCACTCAGAGTCTACTCAGAGTGTTAAGCTAAACTCCATCTGAGCGTTCTCCATGGCTCCTCTCCCCTTCCTTGCTCCCCTTCCTACCATTTTTTCTCAGACCTCTATGACCTGTGGGCATCCTCTTGACTCCTTGCCCAGGTATGGGACAGCTCCTGGCTGCTCTCACACAGCTCCTTGAAAATGGCATCTTTGTTCCTGCTCATCATGAATCCATCCCCTCCATGAGCTCCTCCCCACCTTGGGTTTCTGATTTCCCAACCTGGGTCCATTCTAGCTTTCAGGAATCCAGCTTTCCCCAGAACTCACCGTGTGACTGGTATTACCGTAAATATTAGCGCATCTCAAGTCTGGGTATAGCTTGATTACTTTGGTGCCAACCAGGCAGCAGGGACTCCCAATCCTTGTGCGATTCTTCAAAGGGAAGAAGAGATTTTCCCCCAGGGAGGCCGAGGAGGGTGGGCCCATGAATCATGGTGGCAGCATGTGGGCTGACCCAGGGAAGCCTGTGATCAGAGATCAAATATTTGAAATGAGCAGCCAGCATGCCCTAAACCATCCCCGTATTTGCTAATAAAAGACATTCATCTGGTTAATGTGCTTTTCACGGTCTGCAAGGCATTTAGCTTCTTGTTTATTATTTACCTCACAAATTAAAATACATAAAATTGGTCACTTAGGCTCTTTATTGGCCAGGTTGCAAGGTTATTAAGTGAATTAAATATTATTGCGCTCACCAGTCAAAAGACATAAAATGAAATTTAGTTTCCAGCAGGCTATTTGTTACCCCAGAGCTAGTATCTAAACAGTCTAAATTGAAAATGATTTTACACGATTGACCAATTAATATGTTTATTTTTGCCTTTAATTTTTTGGAAGGAAAAGTTCGAGGCAAAGATAATGGGCGTGTTGCTGTCCAGGTTGACCATGTATTGGCTTTGCTGCTGCCATGGTCTCCCCCGTTGCCCTGGGCTCACACCCCATCCTTCCATTTACTGGGGTGGGGTGGGGTTGGGGCCTTCCAAGTCATCAGCCTGTCAGACCTCAGCTGCCCAGCAGAGGGCGCATGTCTCTAGTTTCAGCCCTACTTCCACAAGGACCCCAGTGACCACTTGTCTCAATTTTTCTCTCCCCTAAGCAGAGAGGGAGTGTTTTTCCTGGGAAAGAGGCATTCCTTTCCAGCATAACCCACCCCTCCTTCCTCTCTTCTTGATGCTAGCTTTTTTTTTTTTGGTAGGGTGTGAACTGGGAGCCGTGGAAAGGACATGAATTCTCCATTCCTTATGTGGAGTTGAAAATCCGCCCTCATGGCTACAGTGGGGAGCATGTCCTGGGCAGAAAGAAGCGGACACTGGGAGAAAATTCGAGAACGTTCTGATGGCCTATGGGAGCAGTCATCGCACGAGGCAAGACCGGCCTGGGATTGGGGCTGTGTAGGCTTGGGGTGGGGTGGGTAGGAGTGACTGGTTCATGGACATTTGGGGGATGCTCCTGGCCTCTGGTTTCCCAGATGGCTGGATAACCTTCAGGACAAAGCACGTGACCAAGCTTCAGACCATACAGGTCACTTCCCTGTCACCTGCATTTTTGCCCATCTATACTGGGGGCCTGAAAATCAACCAGTGGTAACATATGAGAATGACAACACCAGACTGCAAGGTTTTTCAGTCTCTCTTCAGGAACAAATATATGGGATTAGTGGGGAAAAGGAAAAAAAGAATCAACTTGCACTTCACCAATTGAAAATCTCTGGAAATTGGTGTGTGTGTGTATATATATATATATATATATAATCTGCTACTAGAAACCTTTTTCTTGGAAAGAAGCACCAAGGAGGGGTTCTTTTTGATGGCCAAGGGGCTAAAGTGGTCTGATGCTCGTTATCTCCCATCGCCACTGGGTTTTGAGAAAAAAGCTATAAATCTTTCCCCATTTAAAAGATGCTAGTGTTAGGAGGAAGAACAAAGGGACCACAAGGGCCAAACATGGATTCCCATATAGCTAAGTTGTGACCAACATCCAGCATGTTGGAAACCAAGCTTCTATGTTATTGCTCTTCTCGAAGGCCCCCTTCCCACCTATTTGCATAATCACTTGCATAGATCTGCATATGTTGTGAATAAATTCTCACTCATTTCGACTTTAAATAATTGGACTCTTTTGATGATTGATTCCTCCCAAAGACTCTTCTGTGACTCCCTTTCATGTCCTCCGGTCCTCAGCCTCCCCTCCTTTCCCTGGCCCCCCACATGGTTTTCTGAACCCTTAGGTTTTCTGAAGCTTCTCTGAGATGGAGGCATACTGTTTGGATGGGCACTTGGCCAGTTGGATCCTTTGGGCTTATTTTCCTGTGACTCTGGAAGGTTTTTCTGTAGCAAAGTCCATGATCATTATTAAAGTAACTTAAATTCCTATTCAAGAAAGAAAAAATAATAAACCACCTGATTTTAAAAAAATGTGCCTTGTGTTATTGAACTCACATGAGTGCACTTGAATTCTAAATTTAACCTAAGTGCACGCAAAGGTACAGTTTGTGCATTATGGTGGAATTTGGTCACACACTTGGATGACAGCAAATAATGGGGTTTGGAACCAGGAGAGGTGAGGGAGTGGGAAGGGAGGCACGTACCCTAAAGCCCACAGCGCCGTTCCAGGACCACGGAATCCTTCCCTCCCTGCCCGGGCTTCTCTAGGCTTTAACCTCTGGCTGAAGGCCAAGCCATGCTCTCCAAACAGTTCACGTCACTGCTCTAAGTTTTCAGCATCCTTCCGCAGCCTGTACCACGGTAACTGCTGGGTCTGGTGAGGATGGTCCAAACAAGGGGTCAAGAAGAGTTTGCATCTGCCTGTTTTGTCTCAGGCAGAGTGCCCTGCCCTGAGGGGATAGAGGTGCCATCGCAGAGGTGAGCTAGCTGAACAGTGTGGGTGCTGCCATTCATGCCGTCAGTCACTACTCATTCCAGCAAATGCTGATGGAGCCCTGTGAGGGGCCAGGGCCCTCTCTGAGTCTCAGTGCTGAAGAACTGAAGACAGCGCACCATTCCTGTCCTTGTGCTTCAATTCTATCTGTGGACACAGACAAGACCAACAAATAAATGTACCAGTCCAGAGGGGCTAGGCCCTGGCAGAAAAATAAAGTCAGATTAGGAGGTGGAGCTTGGCCTTGGAGCGGGGGACAGCACAGGTCTCTCCGAGGAGATGTTTGCAGAGACCTGCCATGTTACTGTGGTCCCGAACCAGCTTTGTTGGGGCTGGGGCGGAGCTGATTTCCTTGTCCTCTTGAAGGTCCCTCTGCCCAGCTTCCTGGTTCCAAGTCCTCATGTCTTCTGCAGGCCCAGGAGGGTCCTCACCATGATGGGTCAGGAGCTTGGTGCTCAGCCTGGCAAAGGCTGGCTTTTTAGAAAAGAAGGGCCTCCTTTGCAAAGTGGATCAAGGCCCAGAATGACTCAGGGCCGGGTGGTGCGTGGTGGGCATGCTTTCTGACTTCTGACATGCTTGGTAACCGTGCTGGGTCAAGCAAAGATCCTGGGGCCCCTTCATTGGGTCTTGGGCCTGCTGCTGCCCTGTTGGAGGACGCTCCTGGAGGAGCTCGTCTCTGTTTTGGAGCTGCCTGTGAGGCCAGCCGCCCACCCCTGCATTCACCCGCCACAGTATTTTTCCACCTCCAGCCAACATAAGAACTAGCTGGAAACGAGTAAGGTCTTGCTTCCTTTTGCCAGCAGGAGCCCTGCTGACCAAAGGGACAGGCAGAGAAAACCTCAGCTGCTCTGTAAGCTTCTACGACATGGGGCAGAGAAGGAAGTCGAGAGAAGTTCATTTTTAAAGGATATTTATCTGACTGAGGAGAACATTCCAGTCCTAAATGTCTGTGCCGGATTCACTGTAAGGGGTCGAGCTCTAGCAGCCCCAGGCCGGGGTCACGGAGCGTAGGTCCTGCCGCTGGTGTCTGGACAAACCTGCTTTTCAAGGGGCACCTCCGAGTCGGATTATGAGCCCCTGGGGGTTTGCAGCTGCGGGGCAATCAGTCCCGGTGAGGACAGACCAGAGAGAAGGACAGTTGTCCCGGCAGGATGGGCTGCAGTCCGGCAGGGGGCAGAGCAAGGACAGGATTATCCCAAGCAACTGCTGAAGTCTCTGCGCCATTCTCTGTTCCACACAAGATGCTGCTAGTCAAGCCTCACGGACAGAACCCAGGCCCTGCCCCGAGTGGCCTCGGATGTGGCATGGACCGACCGCTGTGGGCACAAACCACGGCAGCAGGAGCACGTCGGGGAGAGGGAGTCGGCAGGGGTGTGGGCTGACCGTGCGAGCAAGCGCCATGGACACGACGGTCCGCATTAGGTCTGGAAGAAGAGTCTCATTTGTCTGCGAGGCAGGGCCCCTCGGGGGACGGGACGGTGGCGCCAAGGATGGGAGAGCGTGGTGAGGGAGGAACGTGGTTTCTAGGTGGGATGAAGAGTGCTGGTGGGAAGCCCTGCCGGAGAGGTGGGCGGGGCTGCCCTCTGCTCGATCCGGGCGTCTGAACCAGCTCGGCGCTTCGTCTATGGAGCCTGCTTCTCCTCCAGGGACTCGGCCTCAAGGGGTCTCGGCTGAGCCCTGTGCCTCCAGGGTTTCCAGAGCCATCATGCCACGGGCCCTGAGGACCTCTGCCGGGCCGGATGAGCTGGGCAGCAGAGGGCGCTCATGGGTCTTGAATCCTGCAGTCGCGCTGGTGGTCAGGGTTGTTTTTTGGAAACCTCCGTCTGGTGGCAGGACGGAGAATGGGGGGGAGCTGCTCAGGGGAGTTTTGGGGAGAGGGTGGGGCAGCCCAAGCAGGTTAAGGGCTCTTGCGGTAGACCACGGCTCTTGGGTCTGTGGCAGAAATGGTGGGAAAGGGGAGAAGGCACTGATTAAAGAGGTTTTTGGTTTTTTTTTAAAGATTATTTATTTATTTATTTGACAGAGATCACAAGTGGGCAGCGAGGTAAGCACAGAGAGAGAGGAAGAGAGAGGAAGGGAAGCAGGCTCCCTGTCGAGCAGAGAGCCTGATGCGGGGCTCGATCCCAGGACCCTGGGATCATGACCTGAGCGGAAGGCAGAGGCTCTAACCTACTGAGCCACCCAGGCGCCCCTGATTAAAGAGATTTTAAGGAGGAGGGATCAGCAGGAAATGAGGGGCTGGGTGGTAAAGGGAGGGATCCTTTCATGGCACGGTTTAGAGCTGGTTGTTTCTGACAGCAGGTCCTCTGGGAATAGGGCCCCAGAGTTTATGTTTATCACATGACATCACAAGCTCTGAGCTTTTCAACTGAGAATTCTTAGGGATTCAAGGACCATTAATGCCAGAACATGCTGAATGAGCCAGGGAGAAACACTAGGAATGACTCAAGGGATTGTGAGCAAGGGGATGTCAGGAGGGACAAGCACCAGGTGTGGTGTGGGAAGAGAGGATACATGCAAACGGACCTACATGCAAACGGACCTATAGCCGGGCAGGAGGAAAAACAAGCATAAGGAATGAAAAGCTCTCGGCAAAACATAGTCATTTGCTGGAGCAAGTCTGCTGCTAACAAAATTTCCAAATCATTCCCTTAAGCTGTCCACCAGGGCAGTGAAGAGGATCAGGAAGGAGTTTCTGCCCACAAAGGACACACCCCCAAAGTAGACATGCTGTATCCACACAGGCCAGGAGATGGCAGTGTTGTCCCATTAGGAGCATCTCCCTTCAAGGCCACTTTCCAATCCTCTATAAAGAGGCATTCTGGGGTCCTCACTTTTCTTCCTTCCTGAGTAACATGGCCTGGAGAATCAGCTTAGGTGGGGGGATGGCCCAGCATCCAGCCCGTGCTTGGGGATGGTGCAGGTAGTGTTGCTGCTGGACTAATGTACAAATCAGGAAACCGGGAAATACCTCGAAGAGATTGCCTAATGAAATCTGGACTCTAATTCCCCCAACAGGTCTCCTGGGCTGGTGCTAAGACAGGAGATGGGTCCACTGGCCTGATGAGAAGTGAAGGGGACACCCCCAGAAGAGATTTTAGGCAGCTCCTAATGTGTAAATGTATCCACTTCCCAAAGGCCTTCTGTTAGTTGATTGTTTCTATGGGGGAAATGGGGAATGGGTAGAATTCCACTTCTTAGTGTTCTATAAAGAAGTTAGGTTCCCGGGTTAGCCCAGGCATGCCTGTTTATTCTATAATGCCGATAAATTGCAGTGCGTGTCTAATGACAGAAATAGAAAACGATGGTATTGCAGTATTGTAATTTAAATAAAGGAAGGAAGCAAAATGGGGTGGCAATGTTTATTTGGGTAAGTGAAGAAAATTAGGTTTAATTAGACCAGGAGAAGGAGGCGGGTGAGGCTTGCTGTGGACCACCGGAAGGAGACATCTGAGTACTCTGAGGGCTTATGGGCCGAGCCCTTGAGTGCATTCAAAAGGTTTCCGACTCAAAGGAAGTACGGCAAGCCAACAGTCTTTGAGGAGCCCAAATCCGCAGACGAGCCTGGTTCACGGTGCCTGGCATGTGTGGAAGGGGCACTAGGATAGGATCCTGAAGACTTCGGTTTCCATCGCAGGTCTGGGTGATCTTCTCTAGGCCTCATATTCTTCATTTTTAAAACAGGAATGACCTCAGTCCCTGATATTCTCCCTGTAAGAATCAAATGAGATCCTGAAAACACTCTTATGTAACACATAGCACCCTGGAATGGTAAGAAGGCTTGGATTTTAGTGCTTATAACTGCAATCAAAACGTTTGGATCTTCTCTCTTCTTTGATAACGGTGTACCTCTAGCCAGCTCTAAGATGTATGTGCCATGGATAGCCAACAATGGGATCGTTACAGATCACAAGTGGAAGGAAGAGAAAAGGCAGGGTGAGAAAGAATCAGACAGGGGTTCCTGGGGGATGATATGAATTGAGCTGTATAGGAACTCTCCATGGCAGCGTTTCCCAAATGGTGTTCCTCGGGACTCTTGCCCCAGCCAGATCTGCTACAGAAAGAGGTTTCAGGGCCAAATAAGCTGGGAAAACTCTGAGTTAAGGAGAGTTATGTTAGTTTCTTTACCATAGTACCCGTTAGAACATTTAATGTGAGGCACGACTGCAGATCCCATGGGGGTGAAGAGGAGAAGTCATGTAGTTATATAGTATTTTGCAAATGTATTTGACTTTTTTTTTTTTTTGCTGTTGTTTTCTGAGTAGATAATATTTCTCAAGGTATGGTTCAGGGATCACTGGCAATTACCCAGAGTGCTTGTTAGAAGAGCAGGTGGTCTGGACCCACTGTAGACTTAGTAAATCTATCAGAAGGGCAGAGAGATGCAGAATCTGCACATGTAAGAAACACCCCAGTGATCCCTTTACTCTTCTTTTTCCCCCCTCAATACATTATTTAGCATATGGTATGCATGAAGCTCCATTTTAGTGATTGGAAATAAGGTGGTGAGTAAGAGAGTTACTTTTCAGGCCTCACAAAGGCTGCTTCTAATGAGGATGGGCTGGGAGGGGAGCCCGGAAGGACAGGAACACACAGAGCGTAGCACAGTCTGATCTTGCGATCCAGAAGACTTGTGTGGTTAGGGACATTTTCCTGGAGGCAATGATGTACACTAGAAATACTTCACCAAAAATGTGTAATGACAGTTAAAACTCAGGGTTATGAAAATCCCTCATCTGTCAGGTGAGCATGGCAGTCTTGACCCTGGTGGATCTGTGAACATCCCATAAAACCAGGAAGTCTTTAGCCCATTTAGTTTGAAGCCCAGCGATGGAACTGGACTGATGTTCTAAGGGAAACACCACCGGAAGTGGAAAGATGTTGACCCGAAGTATTTCTCAATCCGGCCACCAGGGGACACTGTCACACAGGGTGGCTTGGTTGCACGCAGAAGGGGGCCGAGACCAGGATGAGCAGGTACCCCCACCCATGACATATTGCAAACTGGGAGTATCTGTATTACTGCAGACTGTGCAGTGTGTGGTGAAATTATGGACCATATCACGCCAAGAGGAATAGAAAACGCACAATACTTTCAACCCCTATCTCCTTTGATCTGTCTGTATCATTTGACTCTATGGACTTGCTTTCTTCTTGAAAGTTTCTTCTCCTTTGGCTTTGAGGATACAACTCTCTCATTATCTTCTTTCTACCCTTAATTACAACAGCTGACGTTTACAGAGCTCTGTGTCGAACGCTTTATATGCTTTATCTTATTTGCCGCTTTGTCCCTGTCCCTTTGAGAGAGGGACTATCATTAACTCTCCTATTTAGGTAAGAATTTACAGAGATTAAGTCACGGCCTAAATTCCATAACCAGTGGGCGGTGGAGTCAGCATCAGAATCGGGAGACCCTTAGTCCTGAGTCCTAGCCTAATGTGGAAGCAGTGACCACATGGGGCTGTAATGGTCTATTAGCTTGCCTATCTCCCCAGCCAGGCTGTGAGCCTCTCCAGAAACACTCTGTGTTGCTGGCATCTGCTAAAGGACCAAAAATGCTAACGGAGTAAGTCATCTCAAAGAAGGAGTTAGAATGGACACATGGCCATTCCTGAATGAAGGATCACAGGTTCCTGAAAACATCCCTTTGAACTCATGACGGGGACAGACAGCTATATTGAAGGAACTCTTTTTTCCCTTAGTCCATGTAATCCTGTTACTTTGAATCCGGGGAGAAATACTAAAATCAAAGGACAAGGGGCCAGCGCAGAGGGTTCTGGTGAGTTGAGAACGCTCAAGGCCTTGTCCAGATCACACGCCCAAGCTGCAGGCAGGGCTGAGCCTGGGCAGGTGGGGCTGGTGGCCTTTAGCCCCGGTGTCCCCTCAGGTCTGCAGCAACTGCTTCCTGCCGGTGGGTTCTGGACGACAGTCCCTGCTCTGTACTGGAAAGTTCTGGAAGTCCTGGAGGAAAGAACAGAGGGCTGGATGAAGACTCTCCTTGGGCTGCTGTGGAGTGTGTGGCAATGAGGAAGGGAGTCCAGGAATCAACTACCTCTACGGAAATGTCAGCCTGCTCCGGGGGAAAGAAAGCAAGGGGGAGCTGGTGCCATAGGCCTGTCTTCCTAAGCCCTAGCTGAAATGCAATGAACACAGAGTTTTACCAGCCTGTTTGATTCTGCCACCCCCATCCCCACCAAGCCGTCAGCAGCTGCCGGCCACACACAGCCGTTGAGCACTTGAACTGTGGTTGTTATAACTCACCTACTGGACAGTTAATTTTATTTAGTTTTAATTAATTTAAATAACTACTGTATTGGACAGTGGCGAATGCTACCATATTGGACAGTGTAGATAGAGGACATTCCCATCTTCTCTACTTCTACTGGACAGCACTGGTCTGGAGGGCTTCTGCTTAACGGCCGGCTTGGTAGCATCGAGGGAGGACTCTGGAGCATCTGTATCATTCCATTTCACAACCAGTGCGAAGCTATGGTCCACTTGAAAAAGAGCTGGGCGTTTATACATAGGTATGTGTGTGTCTTCCTGGCTGGCTGGCTAGCTATGTGTGTGTGTATCTAAGTACCTATGTCCGGAACTATGAACGTATGTATCTATGTCTCTTATCCGTGTGTCTACTTCCACATGACTATCTTCCCAGCATCTACAATAGACCCTTTGGAGCTCTCCCCTTCCCAACACTGGGTTTAACTTAGAGGTCGATTTTTTACTTAGTTTTTGCTATTTTCCTCTCTCTCCTCTAAGAAGACATTGATTGACCGCATTGAAGGGAATGCTGAGTTGCCAGGCAGCATCAGTGTTTTTCCCACAGGTGGCACCTCTCAGGTGCCTGGTCTCTGAGGTGTCTGCCTTACAGGCAGTGGAGCGAGAGCCTGGTCCTGGTCCTTTGACCTATAACTTTGGCAGGGATCCTGGGACAGCCGGGTCTTCTGTGTCCTAGTGGGAGTTGCTGCCTCTGTCATTTCAGAGTGATGTCTGGAAGAGGGCAGTATCTGGTGTCAAGAAAGTAACTGATGCCAACAGGTAAGGATGCCAGGCATAGCTTTTTATTTTCAAAGTCTTTTATTTAAATAAATTTCTTTTGCATGTGTTTGAACTTTTCAGAAAAAAAAAAAACTGACAAATACTATACAGCTTGGACCATTTATACTCTTCTCGAAAAGGTGACTACCCTTTTTCTACATTTTCCCTTCCTCCCTTCCCTTCCCCCCCAAGAAATAAAAAAAGCAAATACATTGAGCGTGGGGAGAAGACCACCTCTGATAGTGGTGGCCAAGTTTGGCTGGAGCTGTTCCAATCCCCGAGGCTGTGGTGGTTTAGGAAGCCTCTTCTTTATCATTCTTTTTGCCTCCATTAGCTTAAAGTCTCCGAGATGGGCCAAGCGGGCTCTGGTCCCAAGGGGCCCCTGGCTGACCGTGGCAGTTCTGGGGAAGAGACTGGGGAGAAGGAGTAAATGTGAGGAGGACTAAAGGAAGGGCTGGACCTGGACAGGGGTGCTGGGAGAAGCAGGAATAAGAGAAGAAGAAAACACAGGAGAGAAAGACGAAGTTGGGTGGGAAGAACAGGGAATGGCTCCAATGGCTGCCTTGGGTTCCTTGCATGGACCCACATATTCAAAAGAAGTTTGGGGGCCTGGGGTGCCTTGGGCATTGTTGGAGGTTGTCAGAAGAGGCTGGGGAGGAGACAACCTAAGCCTCGTTCAGCATTTGGGTCTCTTGAGTCTGAGGCTAAGGAAGCGACAGAGGACAGTTTCGCGCCTGGAGGTAGTTCAAATCCATTTGATTAGGAAACAGCAGGGCACTGCACCTGGAGACAGAGGCCTTGTCATGGCAATGACAACCGACTGCCGTCTTAATTCAAACTAGCAGCCAGTTGCCATGGCAACCATGTTCCTTGTGTGGTCCTCCAATCTGAGCGATCCTCTCTCCTAGATCACATCTGACACGCAGCCTTGGCCATCAGTGCTGCGTCTCCCCCAACTCATCCATCTTATGGGGCTTGAGAGTTGGAGGCAGGAAGGACAGCTGGTCCCAGTGGGCAGTGGCCGGCGTGGGGAGGCATGCGCATTTGGTGTGGGGTGATGGGAAGGGGACAGCTAGATGCTCCCTGACAGGCTGCCCATGTACAAGGGGACAGAGAAGTAGAGAGTGCTTCTTTCTCTGCTCAAAGGGGTTAAGGAGTCAGGGGTCTGAGTGTCCAGGGCATTTGGGGCCCCTTGGTGCCAGGTGGTGTATGTGACTGGTTCTAGAACACATCAAGACCGGAATTATGACTCACAGGGTCGCTTGTTAGAAGACCTTGGTGCAGCAGTCACCACCACACCTGCCCTCCTTCGGCCTGGGATCTACCTGGGGGGCACGTGAGCACCAGGGAGCCCCAGGGAGCCAAGAGCACACATTTGTCCAGGAACACAATCTTGCAGAACAGCTATTGAAGTTTAGCTAACATTGTTCATTAAACTGCAATTTTACTGTCACCCAGAACAGCTTTTGTGGGGAAATATTTCAAGAGAGCTACCCAGCAGATTTGCAAGTGACCTTTCAGAGCACAACCTGCTCCCAGTCTGGGAAGTCTCCGTCTTTGTATATGGTCACAGTACAATCAAAATACCAACCAGTTTGTCCTAAGAGCGAATTAACTCGGCCTCCCAACCTCAGCCTGCTGGGAGGACACTCTCCTCAACTCCCTGTGGACTTCATCTACCTGTCATCATGGGGCTCAGGGCACCCGCATCATCCTGGCTGTTGGTTCTGCAGGCGGCCTCTGGGGAGCATTCAATGCTCATCTCCTGCCCTTTGCAGCAATTAGTGGGCTCAGAAAAGAAGGTCACTCGGGGGGATCGGTGAGGCATTACACGTTTACCCTTAACATCATTGCATATCCAACAGCAACCACAGGCAGTTCTAAGTACCTACTGTGTGCAAGGCACGTGCCTGAGCTTCGAGATAAATAAGCATAAACCTTCACACAGCTTCATTCTACCTTCAGTGACACTCTGTTAACTTCCGTATCCCATCAGCAGCATACCACGCATCCATTACAACCTTATGAACATGATTCCAGGGTGCTTTCTGGGAGACTGCACCAGAAGTTGTCCTAATGTCTTCCCTGCTTTGGTTACACAGGAGATCCCTAACTCAGGTGGAGCATTCCTTCCCCGTCTGTAAAAAAGACACGGCCCAGGTCCACCGCTGGAGTTCACTGAAGTGGATGCCTGGTTTCCAGAACATTCTAGAAGTCACTACCAAGAGCTGTTTGTTGGTGCTTGGAGAAGGGTAGCTTGCTGAGTGGTTCCGGGAGTAGCGTCTCAAAGAGAGGTCTTAAACAACATCAGATGTCCAACAAGGATATGGGAACCTTGTCATGGGTTGCAAGATGGAGCTTTCAATGAATTTAGATCCTTCTCACTTTGAACTTTGCCTCCCAGATGGGAAACACGGGAACTGGGCGTGTCTGTATCAATATACAGGGGTGGGAACTGTACCAGGTTGCTGGAATGTCTGAAGACGGGGATTTCCAGTAAAAGGTTATGGAGGGACAAGAACAGGAAAGCACATATCTCTGACCTGAGTGGTAGAAGGGTAGGCAGTGCAGAGGTACCTTCCTGGTTATATAATTGTGCATGTGTGCTAGAATCTGGCCGGGCCTTCCCATGAGACATTTCTGGGAGAGCAGATAATGTACTTGCACCAAGTAGATATTCAATGACCATTTGATGAACAGAATACATGAGCCCGGGTACCTGTTGCTAGAATGTGCATGCATACGTGTATGTGTGTGCATGTGTGTGCGTTTCAGAGACACATCAAAACATACGGACAAACATTCTTTGTGCTTTAGCATCTGGAGCTTGCTGGAGACAGGTGGAAGGCATGCCTGAGTTGGTGGCAACGAGCATTGCTATTGGACACATAGCTGCCTTGACAGTATCCAAGGATTGTCCCAAGTTCTTCCCGGGCTGTCCTCTGTGGGGGCACTCAGCCTCGCTTTGTCCCTTGGTTAGTTCCTCTGTGGACATGAGCGCCTCATGTTAGGGCGCTCTAGCCTGTGTTAGTTAGCAGGTGGCTTGGTCCCCGAGGGAGGATGCCTCTGCTTCCTGCCTAACTAGACAGGCAGTGATGGTCTCTTCCATCTGGAGAAGCTTGGGCTGAGCAGAGATCCAGAGGTCTTCTTCAGCCTTCTTCTTCTTCTTCCTCTTTTTCCCCTTGTTTTGGTCTGGTTGTTGGCCATTCTTGCCTGACCGGCTCCAGCAGCAATGACAACAGATGAAGAGGAATGTGATGACCACTAGCAATGGCAGCCCCAGAAGGATGCCCAGGCAGATGGTGTTGAAGAGGTCTTGGTGTTTGGTCAAGATGGTGTCCCAAAAGATGTTGAAGAAAGAGCTGATTTTCTCCATTGTGCTTGGCTAGACTGGGGCCAGTGGAAGCTCTCAGCTCCCTAGCAAGTCCTGGGCTCGAGAGGAGGCAGACTTGTCCACTTGTAACTTATTCCTCTTCCAGATTTGGGTTTGGGCATGCCAAAGTCAGCAGCTGAAGAAAGCAAAACAGATAATTCAGGAGAAATGCAGCAGGAATGGTCTATGATTTTTAACAACATCCTATTTTTTAGGCATAGGAAAAGGGAAGGAATTGGAGATTTCCAGAGTTCACTGAAGTAGTATTGAAACCCAATAAACCAAATAAATGCATGCATTTAACTACTAACTAATTCATATACACACTATACAGGGCTTAGTGTACAAGAATTAGTAGTGTACCAGGCCTGGCACGTGGTGGGTGCTCAGCATTTGTTGGATAAATGAACCAAGTGTAGAGTCAGTGTTCTGGGTAGTGGTCAGTGCCTCTCCAAGAACGTTCTCAATCTTTTCTCCCTGCAGCTCACCTGATAGGTGCTGAACATGTACTCCTCATGGGATAGCTGCGTGTGACTTTCTCTGAATACAACTTGCCATTTTCAATAGTTACTAAAGCTTAAGCACAAGGGGAAATGTCCAAATCTTGCTGCCTGTCATAAGGGGCTTGGACGTCCCCCAGGCGAAGAGGACAGTGGTCCTTGTCCTGTCTCACCCCTGCCTTCACACTTTCTTCCCTGCTCCATCTCCTCCCTCCTTACATCCCAGTCCTGTGCCCAAAGAGGACTCGCTGAGCTTTGCAGTGGGAGACCCTTTGCTGGTTCCCTCTGTTTCTACCTTCTTCTCTCTCATCACTCTCATCTCTGCTTTCTGTCCCTCAGCCAAACATTCCCCAGTCTCCTTCCCTGCCTGGTCCTGTTCTTTGCCAAGGTGGAAAGGGAATCTTATCGGTTGTTCAGCAATGGTGTTTGGAAACTGGGATGGGGTCCCAACTGCCTTCCTGAGCTCAACTTACAGCCAGGGCTGTTCTGGTCGCTTGTACAGAGGGGTCCTGCTTCCATTGGTACCCCTGTCACCTCTCTACATCTATCTCAGGCCTCAGCTCTCGAGTATGAGGTCTTAAAGGCTCCTTTGCTTCTGGAATCCACAGGTTCCCTCGTCTAAAGACTCGGGAGGGCAGTATGTTTCAGGGAAATTCAAGAGACCTTCTGGTACAGACATGGCCTGAGACCCAAAGATCAAAGACTCATCAATTTTCAGGCTGGAGACCTTACAGATCATCCCAACCAATACTCTCACTTAAAGATTAAGAATCTGAGGCCCAGTGTGGGGGAGACGGCACGTCTGAGGCCACACAGAGATGCAATGAATACCCAGAGTTCAGCACGATGATATTACTTTATATTTGTATCTTACTTGATACCTTTCCAACGATTTCCATATGAATTATATTTTTAAAGAGAGCAACAGGATAGTGCATCGTCTATTGAGAAAAGGGCTGTGGGACCTGGGTTCACAGTCAGCATGAAGTCCAGGCTTCCTTCTGTTGTGCTGCACTGGGACACAGATGTGTAGCCCCTCCTGGGTAGGGGGTTATCCTTGGGGGTTGTCCTCAGATGTCTGATTCCTTGCATAGCACTCTATATGTGTCCCGTGTAGCCGTGTGTTCTTCCAAAGTCCATCTGAACTCAGTCCTAGTCTGCTGTCATGTGGACTCAGATCCTTAGGACGTTATTTATACAAATTATTCAATTGTATACATCGGTGCCTACTCCTGTGCCATCTGGTCCATGAAAATGAAGTAGCGCCATGGGATGGCCCTGAGATGCCAGTTACCGTTCTAGGCACTTCCCGCCAACTGACTCAGTTCATTTCATCACAACCTAATGAAGGAGGTACAGTCATTTCCCTCATCTTATAGGTGAGCAGGCAGAGGCACAGGTCACACGGCGAGTGCCCGGCAGAGCTGGCCTTACAGATTCCGGAAAACGACTCCCGGTCCCCGAGGAGGTGAGCCTCTCCCAGGAGTTGCTCTGAGCCGCCTACTCCTTTGTGTGGAATTAACCCGTTTGGGCAAGTAGCCCTGGATTTAGAGACTCTTACGATGTGTGGCTATTCCCCGGATTGACTTGGATGTTTATCCCGGTGTGTTGTGGGAAAAGGCCGCAGAGTGATTTACTTTCATTGTTACATACTTCACAAAGGCATGAAGAGACATACAATAAAGATCCAGGCCTGCTAGAGTAGAGGTTTATAGGAAGCTTCTGACTGCCTGAACTTAAACTCAACATGGACAAAGAAAAGTGTTCTGAGGGGCACCTGGGTGGCTCAGTGGGTTAAGCCTCTGCCTTCGGCTCAGGTCATGATCTCAGGGTCCTGGGATCGAGCCCTGCATTGGGCTCTCTGCTCAGCAGGGAACATGCTTCCTCCTCTCTCTCTGCCTGCCTCCCTGCCTACTTGTGATCTCTGTCAAATAAGTAAATAAAATCTTTTAAAAATTATTAAAAAAAAAAAAGAAGAAAAACATTCTGAGAAGTCACATCCCCTTGCCCAAGGCTCTACCGAGCCCCTTGGAGGCCATGGGAACATCACAGGCCACGGATCTGCCCACACACCTTCAAGCCCACAGCCTCTTTGTTGAGAAAACACCCTTGGGCATCCTCGAACCCACCATCAAAGCCAGTCCGCTGCCTTGCTCCTTCTCACCCACTTATCTCTCTGGCTTTTCCTTCTTGCTTTGCCATCACCTTAGCTTTTACTCTAGCCCTTGTTTGGCCCCAGAGTTTTCTGGCCCATCTGGAGGGATGGTCCTGCCCTGTTGAGGGGATGATCTGGGTACTTCTCCCGAATTTGATCTGCACGTACACATTCCCGGGACCAAATGCTCCTTGGACTGCATTTCTATGACTCAGATTAGACACCAACCACCACCACCACATTTGTGGACAAATTCTTCTTGCCAGATACCACACCGGTCCCTGCAGGGAGAAGATATGCATCACGGGCCCACTTTTGGGTCTGGCCAGGGAGAGAGAGGAAGGGTTTTGAGCCCTTGGAGAATATCAAGGCAGTTTTCATAAAGGTAAAGCCATCTGAGGAGGACCTGGAAAGCGGAGAAGGATCTTGGCAGAGAAACATGGGTAAAAGAATGGGCACAGATTCTAGGCAGAGAAAATTCTAGAACATAGCAGGGTGCCTGGTAAGCCTGGGGCTCAGGGGGGAGAGAGGAGGACTGTAGGTTGTGGCCAGGGTAGAGAGGGCTTCCATAGGGTGTATGTTTATCTGGGGGCTTTTAATAGGAGGATGCCCTTCAAGAAAAGAGAACAGGGGTGAGAACAGCTCTGGAAAATACAGTAAGAGAGCTCTTCATGCATTAAACCAACAGTTATTAAGCACCTAATATGTGCCACGCCCTGTGTCAGGTGTTAGTATTCAGTGATGAGGGACAAGGATATAGAGCCTCTTTCAGGAGAGTTATTATTACTATTGAGGGATCATGCTGTAAAAGACAAATATAATAAGCAAATTTCAACTCAGGTTGCTTAGCTGGCCGAAATAGAAGCATGCATTTGAATTACGTGTTTAACTCAGTGTCCCAGGCCCTCCTACCCCTCCCAACCTTTGTCTCAAACTCATCTATCCCATGACACCCCCAAATAGCCTTTGAGTAAATAGATTTCTCTTCAAGTGAAAGCTAAGTCGATAATTCACTTTTGGATTCCTGAAGGTACTCATCTGAGTCTACTTTCCATATAGCCAAGGAGAGTATTCATTAACATTTGGGAGCCCAGTTTGGGGAAAATTCAATTAGGAAGGTATTCTTTATATTTTTTTTAATCTAAGAATTTTCCTTCAGGCCCCCCAGGTTACTCGCTGAGCTCTGCTAATCTATACCGTTTCATCAGTATTTATGAGTCTCGCATTGTGAACCTTTCCAGGAAACAATCAAATATCTCCTTGGTGGTATGAATTAAACGTTAGAACTTCCACAGGCTGTTCTGCAAAAGGAGCCACACTTTGGGCCTTGGGAATGCTCTCTGGGAGACCCCATCGTTTTGCTGGATCTTAAGTATTGCTGACACTGTTTGGAAGATAATTAGTCTCTTCCTCCAAAACCAAAAATAGGAGCCAACCAACTCCATTGGTTCATCATCGTTGTTATGGGGCGGGTGGAGGAGAGAGGGGAGGAGGAACATTACGGTCAGTTTCCGTATAACCAGAAATGACTCATCTTTACATCCTCTGTAGTATCTCTCTGGGAAAAGAGACATTCACTCATTCTTTCTTCCAAGAGGCTTCAATCTGCCTGTATGTAAGGTGTTGATTAGTCAATATGATCCCAGAGCCAGAAGACCTGGGTTTGAGCCTTGGGCTGATCTGTGTAACCTTGGTGAGTTACCGAACCTCAGCTCCGAGAGAACCTCAGCTCCAAGATGAAGCTAATGAGTTCTCTCTTAATGATGCTGTGAGGATTAAAAGAGCTCAACATAGTTAATGCATTTTGTAAAGTGCAAAATACTATAAAACAATCGAAGAAACAGTGGGTTATCTCCAGGTGACAATGGACTAATTCTAGCCTTGAGCTTTCTCTTCCCCCTTCCCTTACCTCCAAGGCCAATCCTCACCACCAAAGAATCATGGGCTCCCCAGCCCATGAAATGGGCTTCATTTTCTAAATGAAAAGAACTTCACGGGAAACCTTGCTGCTTATGGCTGGTCTGAGGGTCTGTGGCTGTAATTCCAGACTCTGCATAAAGGGACATGGGAACAGCCTAGGGGAATGAGTAAGCAGTTTGGCCTGGAGAAGAGTCACAGGAAAGAAATGAAAAGGAAACTCTAATCAGGACAGGTGTCCAGTCCTTCCTTCAGTGACTCCTTATGGAGCACCTCTGAGAGGCTGGGAACTGTGTCAGGTCCTGGGTATCTAGGAACAAGCAGACCAGGTCCCGGTCCTTCTTGGTGCTCCAAGTGTGGGAAGCAGACTCATCAGAGAATCCCAAAGACACGTGTGAAAGTATAATATGGAAAGCGTGACGAGAGGAGAAGCCCGTTGTTATGCCCAGATCGCAGGGCCACCACCAAGAAGACCCCCGAGAGCCAGACGTTCCGAAACGCAAAAGCAAAGCTTTGTTCAGGCGGGCTGCAGCTCCGGCCTCGTCCTAATAATAAGGTGGAACTACATCATAACAAAGCCAGTAAGATTCGGTCAGGTTAGGCTGAGTATGGTTTAGGATCATATAGGACTTCTGCATTAAATTTACTAAGGGATTCTTTTTTTTTTTTTTTTTTTAACTAAGGGATTCTTATTATGAAGTAAATAAGCCAAAGTATACATGGGTTGGTACCCGGGGCTAGGGTGAGATTAAGAGAAGGTCCCTGAGTTCCTTAGCTCAGGGTTGGCTTAGCAGTAGGCTTGGCAGTGGGTGGCTTTGGTTTTAACGCCGAATTGGGGCCCACTGGTCTGGAAATGGGGGCCACCAACAACCTTACTTGCAGCAGGGCCTGGTATCCTCCTCCGTAAATTTTAAAACCCCATCCTGTGCCGAATGCAGAAATCCACTTGTTATAACTTTTGCCTCTGTCTGTAAAAATCATCTCTACCAGGGAGCAAGGGGGTTCATCCTCTTTGTAACAGGTATTTTTGATGCTACGTATGTATAGGCCAAAGAAGCGGAAGCTAGCAAGATCCTTTTCTTTGGAGGTGGAGGCCCACCTGCTTGGCCCATCGTTGGAGGTCTCACAGCCCCATTTTTTACAGAAATATCAGGCTATGCCTCCACATTCTCGCCTGCTCGGCTTTTCTCGGGGTCCTGGACAGACATAAAATCCCCTCATCCTCACCGAGTATCCGCCCCCACTTCCAGAATCCCCTAACAGTCTACCTAAATAAAAATATAGGTTAGGAAACCATACTCCTAGGGGGGATTCTTTTTGAGTTGAGTTAATTATTTCCATAGTTTCCCCATCTAACAATTGCCAGGTTAGTAAATAGGGAGCATGGGGGTTACTTAATGTAGCCAAAGAAAAGGGCAAAAAGAAGATTATCATAACAATTACAATATTTAGTCCAACTTTCTTTTCTTGAGGTGGAGGCGAAGCGGCTGGGTTGGATGCTTGGAGACCTCCCATGTTCCACCACGGTAGTCTTCCTCCAGGGCGAAGGGGTCGGCTGGTCTGGCGTGGGAGTAATGGACCCAAGCGGTGATGCCGTCTACCTTGAGTGCGGTGGGTGTAGTCAGCAGCACCACGTAGGGTCCCTTCCACCGTGGTTCCAAGGACCTTGGGTTATGCCTTCGGACGAACACCCAGTCCCCTGGTCAGAATAAATGGGGGGTAGGGACAGAAGCGGAGTCATATAATGCTTTAAGTTGGGGCCACACATTCTTATGCACAAGCTGCAAAAGTCAAGTTTACACAAGAATTCAGTATCATCCAAGTCCGTAAGCAATTCAGTCTGAAGGCTAGGGATAATGGGCAGGGGGTGCCCGTACATTATTTCAAAAGGAGTAAAGCCAAGCTGATAGGGAGAATTTCTTACTCTAAACAAAGCAAAAGGAAGGAGTGACACCCAGTCTGTGCCAGTCTCTAGGGCCAATTTAGTTAAGGTCTCTTTTAGAGTCCGATTCATTCTTTCTACCTGTCCTGAACTCTGGGGTCTATAAGCACAATGCAATTTCCAATCCATCCTCAGTGCAGCGGCTATTCCCTGACTTACTTTTGAGACCAAGGCCGGTCCGTTGTCCGACCCAATGGTGGATGGGAAGCCATACCTGGGCAGGATTTCTTCCAGGATCTTCTTAGCCACGACACTCGCAGTATCATGCTTTGTGGGATAAGCTTCAACCCATCCTGAAAAGGTGTCTACAAAAACTAGCAGATATTTGTATCCAAATCTTCCATGTTTAATTTTGGTAAAATCTACTTCCCAATACGCACCTGGGCTATCCCCGCGGAGGCGAGCTCCTTTTGTAACCAGTTGATTGGGGGTGTTGGTGAGCTGGCAGGCCTTATAATTTTTAACAATGTCCTCAATAAGCTGATTTCCTTGTCTAATTTTCACTTTGAAGTGTTGGAGCAAGTCCTGCATTCTTCAAGTTCCCATGTGAGAAGCTCGGTGGATCCTCTTAAGAATCCCCTTGCCCAGTCCTTGTGGCAAGATAAGCTTCCCCTCACAAGTTTTCCACCAGTCTTTGTTTCCTTCTCTGTCTGGAGGCTTGTGGGCCACGGGAATTTTCTTTATCCACTCTAAGTCTTCTTGAGAATACTGAGGTACAGGAGGCAACTCTCGTGGCCCTGGGTCCACTAGAGTCAACACCTCGGTGCTGGGCTGGAGGGCCGCTTCCTTGGCTGCCTGGTGGGCCAAATTATTTCCTCTAGTCACTGGGTCAGCTCCCTTTTGATGATCCAGACAGTGCATAATGGCAATTTCTGCCGGCTCCCATAGGGCCTGGACAAGACTTAAAGTCTCTTGTTTGTTCTTAATGGTCTTCCCTTCAGCTGTCAGTAGCCCCCTCTCTTGATAGATGGCTCCATGGACATGCACGGTGGCAAAAGCGTACCGGCTGTCCGTATAGATATTTAGTTTTTTTCCTTTGCCCATCTGTAGGGCCTTTGTTAGTGCCACTAATTCTGCTCTTTGTGCAGATGCTCCCTGGGGGAGGGCTCCTGCCCACACTATCTCTGTGTCCGTAGTGACTGCCGCGCCGGCGTACCTTTTTCCATCTCGAATGAACCTGCTGCCATCTGTGAACCAGGTATGCTCGGCATGTGGTAGTGGCAAGTCTAACAAGTCTGGCCTGAGGCTATGTGCTTGGGCCAGGATCTGCTCGCAGTCATGCAAGGGCACTTCCAGATCCGGGTCCAGCAGCGGAGTGGCTGGGTTTAATGCTGTAGGTACGCAAAAGCTGATCCGCGCCGGGTTAAGTAACAAGGTCTGTAATGGACCATGCGGGCATTGCTCATCCATCGGTCGGGCGGTTGTTTTAGCACTCCCTCTAGAGCGTGTGGAGCGGCCATGGTCAGGTTCTGTCCCAAAGTCAATTTATCAGCATTCTTTACTAAGAGAGCTATGGCAGCTATTATTCTTAGGCACGGGGGCCACCCAGCGGCGACAGGGTCTAATTTCTTTGACAAGTAGGCCACCGGCGGTTTCCAAGGTCCAATTGGCTGGGTGAGCACTCCCTTTGCTATTTCTTTATTTTCTGCCACAAATAGTGTGAGCGGCTTGTTCACATCAGGTAGGCCCAAGGCAGGAGCCTCCAGAAGGCTTCTCTTGATTGCCTCAAAGGCTTTCTGCATCTGCTCAGTCCAATGAAATTTGGGATGATTTTTGGTGGCTTCATATAGAGGCTTGGCCATCTCAGCGAACCCAGGTATCCACAGCCGGCAAAAGCCCGCTGTTCCCAAGAACTCTCTGACTTGCCTGGCTGACTTAGGCACAGGGATTTTTAGCACGGTTTCTTTACGTGCATCCGACAGCCAGTGCTTGTCCTCTTTTAGTATGAAGCCCAGATAGGTGACTTCAGGTTTACAGATTTGTGCCTTTTTAGCGGGAGGCCCTATAGCCCAGGTTGCCAAGAGTCTTCAAGAGCCTAGCCGTTCCCTTTAGACAGCTATCCTGGTCTGGAGCGGCTATTAACAAGTCATCCACATATTGCAATAGGCTTATTTCGGGGTTTTTGGAGCAGAACTCACTCAGGTCTTCATGTAATACCTCGTCAAAGATGGTAGGTGAGTTCTTGAATCCTTGAGGCAGCCTGGTCCAGGTCAATTGACCGCTTATCCTGATTTCAGGATCATGCCAAGTGAATGCAAAGTAGCTTTGGCTCTGTGGGGCTAAGGGCAGGCTAAAGAAGGCATCCTTTAGATCCAACACAGTATACCACACATGGCTTGGTGACAGGGAGCTCAGCAGGGTATACGGGTTTGGGACTGTTGGGTGAATGTCCATTACCCTCTTGTTAACTTCTCTCAAATCTTGCACTGGTCTATAATCATCAGAATTTGGCTTTTTGACAGGCAACAGTGGGGTATTCCAGGCTGACTGGATGGGCTTCAGGACTCTTAAATCTAACAATTTTCTGATGTGGGGAGTGATCCCCTTCTTTGCTTCTAGTGACATAGGGTACTGGCGATCTTTTACTGGATCTGCCCCAGCTTTGAGCTCCACAAATATTGGAGGATGATGTTTTGCCAGCTCATTCCCCCAGTTTCTGCCCATGCTTGGGGAAATGCCCATAGCCACTCATTTTCCGGAGACTCAAGCTTGGGATGCTGGTATAGCCTATACTCCTCTTCTAACTTACTAGTTATCAGTATACTAACAGGCTTTCCTCTTGAGTCCGTCACAGAAGCCCCACTGCCCATGAACTGTATCTGAAATTTCATTTTTGTTAGCAGATCATGTCCGAGCAATGGATAGGGGCAGTCAGGGATGACTAAAAATGAGTGGGTTACCCGGCCCACTCCCAAGTCCACTGTTCTTTGGGTGGTCCATTTATAGGGTTTAGTGCCAGTTGCACCCTGTACCCATGTTGTTTTAGTGGACATTGGCCCTCTCGGGGCTAATAACACTGAATTTTCTGCTCCCGTATCTACCATGAACATGACCGGGTTGCCCTCCACTTTCAATGTTACCCTAGGCTCAGGGAGGGGGTCTGAGCCTTGACTCCCTCAGTCACTGTCCTCAGCCAACTCTAAGGCTGGCAACACTCTTGATCCTACTTTCTGTTCTTTTTCCTTTTTCTTGGCTAGCTCTGGGCAATTCTTGATCCAATGCCCCTCCTCCTTGCAATAGGCACACTGATTTTTCCCCACTTTTGACTGGGGTTTGGGCCTCTGCTCCTTCCCTGGAAAGGAAGACTGTCTAAAGTTTCCTGCTTGTACGGAGGTCAGGATTTCCCTGAGGTCTTTCTTGTGTTGGGCCTGTTGTTGCTCCAGAATTCTAGCCAAACTCTTTTCCTTAGCTCTGTCTCTCTTTTCACGCTCGATTTCACGTTCTCTGTCCTTCCTTTCCTATCTTTGTTCTTCTGTCTCTCTCTTATTGTAAACCTTCTCCGCCGCTTTTACTAGATCCCTAACAGACTTTTCACCAAGTCTGTCTAGAGCCTGCAATTTTCACTTTATGTCCAGTGCAGCCTGATTTATGTAGGCAAACATAATCATCTGAGCGGACTCCTGGGTCTCAACATTATATGGGGTGTATTGACTAAAGGCTCCCATGAGCCGCTCAAAATATGCTGCCGGACTTTCATTTTCTCCCTGTCTAACATCATAAACTTTGGCCATATTGGTAGGTTGGCAAGCCGCCGCCTTGAGACCTGCCAACAGAGCCTGGCGATAGACAAGGAGCCATTCCCTACCTTCAGCCGTATTGTAGTCCCACTCTGGTTGGGTCTCGGGAAAATAGGCAGCAATCAGGGCAGGATCCGTGATGGGTGCTCCGGTGGGGCCGGGGATGAGTCTCTGGGCCACTTCCCGGATACAATCCCTCTCCTCAGTGGTGAAAAGGACCTGTAAAAGCTGACTACAATCATCCAAGTGGGCTGGTGAGTGAAAAGAATAGTTTCAAGCAAGCAAATTAAATCCTGGGGTTTCTCAGAAAAGGGGGCATTTTGAGTACGACAGTTGTAAAGATCACTAGTAGCAAACGGCCAGTATTGGAACTGTTGTCGACCATCTGCATCCTCAGGACCTATAGGGTGAAGGGGAAGGGCAACAGAATTATGAAGAGGTGTAACTCCTTGGCGCCGGCGAGTTGACTGGGCGGGACCCTCTGGAGCGGAGGGCACAGCTGGAACATTTTCACTTTCCTCAGAGTCCTCCTCTTGTGCATTGGGTAGAGTTAACTGGGGTGGGGAGTATGGAGGGGGAAACATTTCCCCCTCTGTGCTTCCTCCCTGGAGGACAGGCGGGTGTAACTTCTGCGGGTGTAACTTCTTGGTTTCTCTCTCGTCTTCTTTCTCTTCCCCCTATGTCTTTTGAACAAATATTGGGGTAGGGGAAGGAGTAGAGGAGGGATTTGGTGGTAAGAAAGGCCTAACCCAAGCCGGGGCATCCCTGTCAATGAGTTCCCTCCAGGTGACTATATAGGGAACCTGGTCTGGATGGCCCGAATGAGGGGTGTAGATTAGGCATTGTAAAATTCTGATCTTACTTATGTCAAAGCTCCCCTCGGGTGGCCAATTAGCTCCCTCAAAGGTGGGCCATTCTGACCTGCACAAGGTAATCCACTTGTCCTTCTTAATGGCCACACTCTGGTTCTGAGCTATCTCCTTAACTTCCTTCCAGTGAGCTAGGGTCAAGTCTAGGGGGCTGGATGGGACATTGCCCATGGCTATCAGTCTCATCAGTCGTTCAGTCCACAAAATAACAAGGGGTAAGACAATTCCAACAAAACAGAAAACACAATACACAAGGCCTGATATTTAAAAGACATACAAGATGGAGATCTCCCAAGTTGATCCGCTGACTCCTGTGACGGAACAGAAAGAGCAGAGCCAAGATCAAGGTGGGCGGGTTGAGCCTCGGTTAGGAGGCCCTTCCGGTCAGTTCCGGCCCAAAACCGAACTGACTTGCGCCCTACAAGTATCAAGGCGACATTGCAGGGGTCCCCCTTCAAGGGTGGAGGGTCTGGGACGTCTCCCAGTTCCTCCAGGATTGTCGTGCAAGCGCGTCTGCTTCGACAATCCCTTCAAGTACGAGTCGGTACGGCCGTCCTCAAGAGGGAAAATGAAAGCAAAACAGATGAACAGACAAATGACAAGACAAGACAAATCAACAGCACTGTTTTCTTACCTTCGGGGTCTGGGGTCTCGGGGGTCTCTGGGGGTATCCCGGACGAGCCCCCAACTGTTATGCCCAGATCGCAGGACCACCACCAAGAAGACCACCGAGAGCCAGACGTTCCGAAATGCAAAAGCAAGGCTTTATTCAGGCGGGTTGCAGCTCAGGCCTCGTCCTACACACCGAC
This sequence comes from Taxidea taxus jeffersonii, assembly GCA_003697995.1. NCBI lineage: Eukaryota > Metazoa > Chordata > Mammalia > Carnivora > Mustelidae > Taxidea > Taxidea taxus. Next base: position 48,306 of record ML098349.1, on the reverse strand, counting down.
ACAGCGGAGCTTAGGAGGAAGGCCCCGAGCTGAAATTTCACAGGGCTTATAAAGGCAAAACCCACAAATTTAGAGCAACCAGGTGTTTGAGCAAGATTAGGGTACAGGTACAAATCTGATTGGCTCGGGGCTTGGGACTTTCCAGGGTGGTTAAAGTTGCAGGGAGTAGCAAGACCGGTTGGGTCTTGATTAACTTATCTACGAAGTGGGGGTAGTTTGTAGTTTAGTAACCAATTCTGTTCCTGGAATTCCTGTCTCCTTGTCTGGAATTTATGCAAGCTCTGGTTAACTTCAACACAGACAGGTCAATTCCTGGAATTTATGTGCGCTCTGGGTCACTCATAGTTTAATGTAAACAACAAAATGGCTACTGCCTCAAAATGGAGTTACTTTAACCCTTCACCTGTGATGCTACTGCATGAGTGAGTAAGGCCCACCACGGTGGTAGGGGCGGGCTCTGAGCGGGGATGGCCTGAGATCTGAATTACAAAAACATGGTCAGTACAAAGAAAAAAACACAGTCAGGGTGTCTGAGAAGTCTCAAAACACAGAAGAACGTATCTAAAGCATTTTCAAGCAACATGCTAGGTATGCTAGGTTTTTCTTCAGGGCTCACCTTTTCAGGTGAGATGCCTCTAAATCGGAAGCAATGAGTTCAGTGGTTAATATATTATAAAGTGTCCCCCCAAATTCCAGAAACACAGGGAAATATGTGTTTTGTGCCTTTTCTCAGATGAATGGTGGGACCCACTGCTTCTTCTGAAAAGGATGTGAAGGACAGTGTGGCTGAACGCAGTGGCAGTGAATGGGGGTGACAGGAGGTGACGTGAAGCCCATGGGGCAGGCGGCCCCACCCCCACAGGGCTTGTAAGCCATGTTAATGGCTGGTATGTCCTGTAGGAGCCATAGGGTTTCAGCAATGTGGGGACAGAATCGATCCGTGCTCTATAAAGAACAGTGTCACAGAGGGGAGGGAGGACAGGTTGGTGGGGGTAAGAGTGGGAGGCAGGGTTACAGTCATTCAGGGAAAATGGCAACAGGGATGAGGGTGGGATGGAGGGTGGGACAAGTGGCCTGACTTGGGTGTTCTCCAACGGGTGTGGTGGGCGAGCTGTCGGGCAGAGGGCTGTGAGGAGATGTCCCTGGCTGTGCTCTGCTCTTTCTCTTCCAACTCTGGTCCCCCGTCAGGTCTCCGAGTCGGGCATATTTTATTTTTTCCAAGATAAGAATCTCATCAGGTTCTACCTGACTTCCTGCCATTTCTCCTGCAGGTTCGGAATATCTGATCCAGCCACAGGTCTCTCCTGACTTCCTGCCATTTCTCCTGCAGGTTCGGAATATCTGATCCAGCCACAGGTCTCTCCAACCCCATCTGCCCAAACCTTGCCCTTGCTGTCCTTGCAAAATCCCTATGGTGACAATAATGCCATGTACTTCAGAAACCAGGGTGCTCTGGAAGTGGGGGCATGGAGAGGACTCTCATTCAGCAGTCATTAACTCTGCCATTCTGGATATATATTTTCTTGACGGTTCTCAGCTTGCTAACCTGCCATGCTCAGATGCCCTCTAATAGATGTAAGTACTGTTTTGTACAAAAATGGTCAGATCACAGCAATAATCTGCTTGTGGAGAACTGTGTTTACAACTTAAATGTGGTTCCCGGCATGAGGAAATAGATACCTGTATTTTCCCTGGAGTAATTAATTGTTTCAAGTAACTAGTTCCAATGCAAAGTTGGAATCTCTTTCCCCCCTCCAGTGTATACATTTATGGTGTGTAACTAGATATTGAGGATTAGAGGAAAATAGATAGGTTTTCCCCTCTGAATCAATGTATAATTATGGTTGCAATTTTGAACAAAGGCACACAGAGCTCATCAATATAAAAATGACTAAGGCACCGTGATTATTAAAAATAAGAAAACCATGCTTTATCGTATAGATGTTCTGAATGGGAAGAATCAGATATGGGTCCTTTCGGTGGGTAACCTCACTTTATTGATAAGGAATCTGGGACCAAAAGAGGTTGTGATTTGCTGGAGGTCACACAGCTGACAATTGGTGGGGTCAGGGCCAGAACCAATGTCTTCTGACTCCCAGCAACCCCTCCTGCCAAGGTCTCTCCCTTATGAAAGTCTTTAAAAATAAAACACTGAGGCAGCTCTTGGCAAGATGCCCACCTTAACCTCATCATGGGCATAGGCTAGACTGTCCTTCTCAGTTCCCTTAAATCTTTGTAGGGCCACGTGACTGAGTTCTGGCCACAGGAATGTGGGTCTGGCTCCTGAAATCTGTCCCAAGATCCTCCAGTTTCGCTCACCCTCGCTGGCTGGCCAGATGCCGAGGACCCGGCAGAGAACTTCAAGTTCCCCAGAGTTGGCTGAGAAGAAGGTGTTCCTGAATGACCACTAGCTGGGTGCTCCTTTAGACCACAGTGAAGAGGAGTGATTGAGAAACAAGACTTTGGTGGGTAAAGCCACTGATTCTGAGGATTATTTGCTAAAGCAGTTAGCCCATCCTTGACTTACACAAGCGACAAAGAGGTAGTGTTGGTGGTGATTAAAACACACACAATGAGGTCAACAACTCTCCTAGATAGTTTGCAGCTCTGACCTGAAAGGGGTTTAGCTTCCGAGTGCTGGCTCTGGGACCAAACGCCCTGTGTTGGAATCCCGGCTTTGCTACTCACTGACTGCACCACACTGGGCAGGTCACTTCCCCTCTCTCCCTGGGCCTCAGTTTTCTCATCTGTTGAGTGGACCTGACAATAGTCGGTGGTTGTGAAAACTAAGTGAGTCAGTAGACGGTAGATGTAGAGCTTTTTGGAGCCGAGGCTGGCTGTTCCTGTGAGCCCTTATTATCTGACTCCAAACAAACAGGTTATGCTGTGACACACACCGCTCCATCTGCCTGGAATGTCTTCTCACCTTCTTCCCTTGGCCCCTGCACAGGACAACTGCGTCCCTCATCCTCCTCTGGGAGGTCTTCTGGGACTCTAGTGCCCCCTACCCACCCAAGCTCCCCCACATCGTTTTCTTTCTCTTCTGAGCTCTCATAGAGCCACTAACCTCCCACAGTCCTTATCTTGCTGTATTACAATGATGTGTTTTCTCTGAAAAACGATAAGAATACAGAAAAATACAAAAAGTCATCTATATGAATATTTTCTTTCATGCATATTAATATATACAGGACTTGTTGACTTGTTTCTCTCTCCCTCAGCTGCAAGAACCTACATGCCAGTGATTCGTACTCATCTGTTCAATGCGACACCCTCGTTCAATGCCTGTCACCCAACAGGTGCTAATACATAGCTGATGAAGGGATGGTTTCTTTCAGTCTCAGACCAAGCAGAAGAATGACTGTATCCTCGGTCCCCCCAGTTAAGGGTGGAATGGTCTCACTCCCCCCCCACATTTTTATGTTGAAGTCCTAGCCCCCAGTACCTCAGAATGTGACCTTACTTGGACACAGGGTTGTTGCAGATGGGATTAGTTAAAATGAGATCGCGCTGGAGAGAAGAGGGCCTGTAATCTAGTATGACCAATGTCCTTCATAGAAAGGGAAGTTTGGACGTTGAGACAGACATGCACAGAGGGAAGACCATGGGAAGAGACAGAGGGAGAGGATGGCCTTTTGCAAGCCAAGGAGAGAGGCCTGGAACAGATCCTTCCTTCATGGCCTTCAGAAGCATCTGACCTTGATTTCAGATTCCTAATCTCCAGAACAATGGGAGACAGATCCATTTTGGCTGTTTAGGCCACCCAGCTTGTGTTTGGCTATGGCAGCCCTAGGAAATTAAGAGGTCCCTTTTGCTTCACAACCCCCCCTCCCCCAATCAGTGGGTCCTATCAACTCTGTCTCCAAAATAAACTCCCAATCCATTCATGCCTCTGCAGTCCAAGGCTAGGTCACCGTCATTATCTCTCACCCGGATTACCGAGACACCTTCCCAACCAGTATCTGCTTCTCTGTTTCCCTCTCCATGGGCCGTTCTCCCGACACACGCTAGGCAATGTTGTCCCCACCCCCATCCTTCCATGCCCCACCACTCCCCCCATGGCTTCCTGAGACCTGTAGAGTGAAGTCCAAACCCTTCACAGATCCCACAAGTGTCTCCTTCATCTAATCTCATCTCGCTCCCCTTTCTCACTCACTGTGTCCTAGACACATCTGACTTCAGGACTGCCCACCCCCCTCAGGACCTTCTGTGTCCCTTTGGTATGCTGATTCTCAGATCTTCATGTGACTGACCACTTCATAATAGTCAGGGCTCAGCTCAAATGCATTTCCACCTAAATGGAACCTCACCAAGAGGCATTTTTAAATAAGAAGCCCATCCTCCAGTCCACCTCTCCCACATCATCCTGTCTTAACCTTTGCAGTGTTTTCCACCCTTACATTTTCCACTCGAACATAATATTCTGGTAACTTCAGTTTGCACATGTACTAACTGTCTTCCTGCACTGGAGCTGAGCTCCATGAGAACACAGCCCTGGCCTGTCTCATTCCATTTGGATGCCCAGAGTCTGCATTGTAGCTGGATCAATGAAGGAAGTCACGCCAGCTAATCCAAGGGTCCCGAAGGAAAAGAGATCTCGAAAAAATGTTGATCAGTCAGCCCAGGTCATTAGGGAGAGAGAGCTGGGGCAAGGAAGGGCACAGAAACGTGACCATCAGTCACATCTGTGGCCAGACTTTGATGACAATGACCTGCCATTTAGCCCACGGTCCAGCCACATCCTCCAGCCAACTCACTCATTTCAGGTGGAAATAATGATCAAGAAAATTCCCTATCATTGAAAGCAGTAGGGAGTGGGGGGTGTGCTTTACCAACTCCTACATTATCACCTACCTTCCTTTTGCTCAGTTATAAAGAGTTCATTGTAGCTGGGACTTTCTGATAACAAGGGATCTTTTCCTAATTACTATATGCTCTATTTCAGGTTCAGCAGAAAAGAAAATTAAAAAGCTCCATTTCACTCCAGGTTCAAGTGAGTCAATCTTTCAATCAATCAAGTATTAATTAAGCTATGCCAGGAAATACAGGGGAGGTGGAAGACATCTTCACTCTACTCGAAGATGATCCCAGGGAAATAATTAGAAAATAATTTAAGAACAAAGAAAAGAGTTTAAAAAGGTTTTCATTTGGGCTTTCTCTGGCTTTCTGTGATGGAACGCCTGGAATTGGTGGCCCCTTGATTCCCCTTTGCTCCTTCTCTTCCCTCTTTCCTTCTTTTTGTCTCTTCTCATCCCTAATGACACTGTCTCCAAAGGGTCCGTGCTGTACACGCATGATTAGCCTTTTTCAGTCACCCCTTAGAATTAGACATGTTGGGGCGCCTGGGTGGCTCAGTGGGTTAAAGCCTCTGCCTTCAGCTCAGGTCATGATCGCAGGGTCCTGGGATGGAGGCCCACATCGGGCTCTTTGCTCAGCTGGGAGCCTGCTCCCTCCTCTCTCTCTGTCTCTGTCTGCCTCTCTGCCTACTTGTAATCTCTCTCTCTGTCAAATAAATAAATAAAATCTTTTAAAAAAAAGAATTAGACATGCTGTCTCTCTGACTCTCTGAAAATTCCAACAGTGCTCTGAATATCATCCCTGCAACCTGTTAGCAGGTGAACAAATTCCTTCTGTTCATGGAAATTTCCCGATGTTCCTACCCCCAAACTAGAAAACGTCCAGTGAAGGAAGAACTTTGCCTCCTCTGCTCACACTGGTGGGGAGTCTGGGCAACATTCACTTAAACATTCCGAGTATAGAATTTTTCTTCTGTAAACAGAGATACTAGCACATTTCTCAGAGGGTTAGGCGTTTTTATCCACTGTACCTCATAGTTTTCTCCTCAGTACCTGGTACAGTGCCTGGTCTAAAGCGGGTCGACAAGAAGTACTTGTGGGATGGATGGAGGGGCGAATGAATGCATCGCTGAGAGCAATAAGAAATAACATGTGCCAAGCATCTGACCTAAGTGTATTTCACACAGTGGGGACCTTAGAGATTTTATTTATTTGAGAGAGAAAGAGAGACAGACAGAGAGAGAGCACGAGAAGGGGGATGGGCAGAGGCAGAGGGAGAACCAGACTCCCCACTGGGCAAGGAGCCCAACTCAGAGCTCGATCCCAGGACCCTGAGATCATGACTTGAGCCAAAGGCAGACCCTTAACCGATCGAGCCACCCAGGTATCTGTGTTTTAATCAGATTTTGATCAGTTTCCCCCTGAACTGGTTTAAGAAGTGAGTTAGCCAACTCCTGAGGAATCAAGGCAGACGTGTTTGCCTTCCTCCTGCTTTCTTGCTAACTTAACTTCTGTTCCTTTCCAGCTGCGTCTCCCTCTTTCAGCCCTTCTGATCTCCAGGATCTAGTTTCTCAGGGGTACCTTGTTTTGTCTGCTACGATCAACTTTCTCCTCCCCGTTCAGCTAGAATGCTCACTTGTTTTCTTTGACTGGCTTCTTTTGACACAGATACTTCAGGAGGCAAAGCCTCAGAACAGAAGGTTGGCAAAATGTCTTATCACCTTTCACAGACACAGAGAATAATCTGCCGAATCAAAAAGTCACCATCTGTTGCATTCTAAGTGCCCCAGCTCTGTGTGTAGCGTCAAGGCTTCACAGACGTGGCCTCGTTCAACAGCTCAGGAGGTGGGTCTTTTTTATCCCCATTACACAGAGGAGGAAACTGAGTCTATTGGAGATTAAGTAATTTGCCCGACGCTGCAGAGCACTAACATCAGAAGAGGTCTGACTGCCGTCTGATCTGAGTTGGAGGATCCTGCTGTGACCCCCCCATGCTTGTTACCCAGCTGCCATGCTCAGGAAACTGTGTTCCATCTACAGACCCTCTCTTCTCAGACCACATGGGTCACCCATCAAACATCTGAGAGCCACATCCTAGGGATACCCTCTTCACTGATGAAGGTGTCTTCTGTGACCTCAAGGAGCTGATGTTTTAAAAGGACCACAAACGTAAGAAAAGAAATACAATATCACATATGACAGCAGGTGTTGGGAACCCAGAGGCAGAAAATCCCAGAAATCCCAGAAAATCCCTGTGAGTGCCCACTGACAGTCCAAGAACTATATCCAGCCCATAGGCATTTTTATTTTACTTTACTACGTTATTTTTTTTCCCTCCTCTAACTTCATGTAAAATTATTAATTTTTAGCTAGCCCCCAAACTTGGTCACCAACCTGCAGTCGGCTGGGGCTTTAGTAGGGCCTGCATTCCCTCCTCAACCCTCATCCCACACCCTGTCCCCACCCTGCCAGGCTCACCCAGTCCTGTCTCCTGCCTTGTACCTGGAGACACCGAAAGCCTGCAGCCCATGGATTACAAACGCCCTGGGGAATAAGGGACTGCATTCCCTATTCTTTGCACTGTAATGTACGTTGGGAGAGCAAGGTCCTCCTTCTGAGGGGCTTGAAGAGGAGAAATAAGGACAAAAATCAAAAGGCAAGCCGAACTCGCCAGCCACCTCCAGATCTTGATCTTTGGCTAATCAGACACATAGTAAGGATGTGGATGCCTGCAAGACGGATGAATGAGGATCAAAATGTCCTGAGCACAATACAAAAAGCTGGCAGAGGAGTGCAGCACAGAGAATATGAAGTTCAGAGTCAGAGGATCCAGTTCCAGTCCCTGCTTGGTTGTCCTCCAACCCTCTGACCTTGGGCAAACCGGGCAAGCTTGCTGAGCCCTCTCCTGGTCTGAGAAACGAGGCCATTCGCTGTCTCAGATATCTCTCAAGATTGTTGTGAAGAACAGCAAGACGCGAAAGATCACCCAGAAGGGAAAATTGTGATCGAAATGCAAGGTAGTAGTGTTAGAGGACTACACTGGAAAGCTGAATTAAAGCTAAAATTAGAACCCTGAGCTTCTCCTACAGATGGGGCCCTCCACCCTCTGAACTCCTGCCCCCCACCCTATCCTCTATAAATCACAGTCATTAGGGGCTAGGTTTCCAGTTTGGAGAATTTCTGGGCACGCACACTGACACCACTCACATTCGTGTTTGCTGCCATATATATCTGATCTGACCACATCCTGGTATTAGTGCTAATAAACCCCGTAGCCATGGTTACTGTGAATTACCTGGCTTACAACAGCTCTCATTTTCCCTTTTCCAAACTATTTGGTCAAACATTTCGGAGCCAGTTTTTGTGGGTGTGGTGAAGCGCCTGGGTGCCGCTTTATTTTTGGAAAGTGTGAGCTTGGGTCCCAGGTCATCTTTAAGTAGGGAGGTGGTGGGGAGGGGCAGTGCCTTCCCTGTTCCCCAAATAAAGGGAGCGCTCTGTGGCTAACCCCGCAGGACGCACACTTAAGTCCGCAAATGTCACCTCCTCTCGGAGGGAAGAGCGTTTTCTGGTAAAGCAAGAAGACAATCAAGCGCTTGTGTGAATCGGGGTCTCCCACACCGGTGGTCATTAAAAAATAGTTGCGTAATTCTCCTTAATATTAGAGAACTGCTTGTTATCGCCTCTCGCAGCCATGCCCCAGTGACTGACTGATGTTTCTCGGTGGTGGTGGGAGAGAAGTTTACAGGCTGACATAGTTGAAAACCAATGGGGTGCACAGATAGACAATTATGCCACTGAAAAGCAATACAGATGTGATTTTCCCTTCTTTTCCATCTCCTCCTTTCCTTTGATGTTCACTAAATTTCAGGGCAATGACAGGCGAAAAGCTACCTTGCCCTAAGATTAAGGCTGAAAACATAAAGGCCGAATCATAGAGGGAGGAAGCAGAAATACTCTCATTCCACGCATAACTCACCCCTGCGGAATGCACGATGCGGGATATCTCCGACTGGCCAGGCTATGGGCCCCAGGCTCCAGCCGGGTTGGGGGGTGGGGGTGTGTGCCGAGGAGTGCGTGCTCCAGGACCACGGACCCTCACTTCCTGTCGGCCTGGGTTTCCATCTGCATCCCTAATGTCATATGGATAGTTTTGTGGTTTTTCTTTTTCTTTTTTTTAACAGTTTTGGTAAATAATGGTCGGTGAATGTGGAGGACATACAAGTCAGTCTAGGGACAGCTCCCTGTTCCCTTGATACATTGTCTCAGTCTTAGTCTCATCAAATGAGGCTTAGGTGCCTTCCTGCAAAGAGCTTGTTCTTCCTAAACCCCTGTTATGGAGAAATTGTGGAACTGACCGTGGCTTCGCCCCCATCCCCTAATCCTCTGCCTCGCGCCCTTGAATGTGTTCCTCTTGGCCCCTGAAATGCCCTTCTCAAAGGAGCCTTATAGGTACTGCAAATATGTGATTTGGGAGTAAGGGTGTAAAAAACTGCTTGGGCTGGGGATTGTCCCGGGAAGGGGGGTGTGGGTAGATAGCACTACACACACATGCGCGCGCGCGCACACACACACACACACACACACCCCTCCCTCAACCCCCAGTCCTCCCCCTCCACCTCTGCTCCATCCTTGCCTGGAGACCTCAGAGCTTTATGGAAGACCCTCTAGAAAGCACAAGGGGCGTCTGGGAGTACAGGGAGAGTGGGCGAGGCTGGGGAGCTCGGACCTTGGCTCTGAGCTCTCCATGGGTGGCCCCGGGGCTGGGCTGCTGGTAGGCTCCACACCAGCTTTTTGGTTTTATCTCCCATAAGCAGCCCAGAATACTTATTTATTTATTTATTTTTAAAAAACTCAGACCAACTCAGTTTCAGGGTCTTGAAGAAATAGGACATTGAATGGAAACATTTTGATAGCGCAAAGGTTCTGAAGGTGTGGCCGTGCCTCTGCTGGTAAGAAGAGGGGCCGGTGTCCCAGGGATGGGGGCTGCTTACAGCAGCCACACAGGGAGGAGGCGTCCTTGTAGGGTCCTCATAGGGGAGGCAGTTCTGCCCCTAAGGAGAGAGCCTCTGGGGCTCCAGTTTTGGCTTTGGTCTGGTTTTATTTGTTTATGCTCCTGTAGGTTTTCATCGGAGCTGAATTCTTGGCTGAAAGACAGAATGAGAGCCGTGAGTTCAGGGTAAGCTCAGAGACTCTGGGAGAAGTCAGCTCAAATTCTCACTTGTGACTTAGTGAGCATCCTTGGGAAGGTCATTCAGTCGCTTTGGGCCTGAGTTTCTCCATCTCTCAAATGGGGGAAAATATGGACAAATACTCAAGAAAGTGATAAGACGTATTGCCTGGATGGAAGGACACTGGGGACAGGGCTGGGCGAGTGCCTTTTGTCTCATTCCTTTGGTTCGATTCTGAAGGTTCCATCCCATGAACAGACCTCCTGGGGAAACAAATAAGTCATAGTGAACTGCCTCACAGAGTCCTTAGGTCAAAATGGACAGTGTATGTGAGCTCACTCCCAGGCTGTTAGGAACTGTACAGATACTCAGAGCCATAATCGGTATCATTCCAGGCAGATGCTAGGACACGGCAAAGAAAGGCCACGCCTCAATTCTTCCAGGTTGTCAAAGTGGCCTGAAATTCTTGGGACATTGGCTCCCATGCTGGGAGGTCTTCCTGTCTCCACCTCAGTCTGGATGGACGGACCCCACCCCCACCCCACCTGGCTGTGCAGAGGTGCTGGGCAACCTGGATCCTCTTTTTGCCCAAATGACCCCTGGTTTTCAAGGGCTAGGCAAGCATGTCCACCCTGCTAAGCAAGTTCTGACAAGCACATTCCATCCTTTGCCAGGAGGCCTTGGGGCCCCGGCTGCTTGGTGGGAGAGAGGGAGTGTTACCTGCATCTGTGCCTGCCCTTAGATTGACCCCGGGGTGGTGGGGAGAGAGGTTTGGATGGAATGTGTGCTAGTCTCCCTTGGGTTGTTGTCGGGGTCACCATAAGACCAGCAACGTTGCAGGCGTCTCGTTCTTTGTATCTAAAGACGCCGACAGAACTTACAGCAACTATTTCCATCAATAAAATCTGCCACTTGAATTACTCTTCCTGAAGTTGCATGTGGATTTCATTTCAAGAAACATTAGTTAAGAAACTACTATGTGAGGGCGCCTGGGTGGCTCAGTGGGTTAAAGCCTCTGCCTTCAGCTCAGGTCATGATCCCAGGGGGTCCTGGGATCGAGCCCCACATCAGGCTCTCTGCTCGGCGGGGAGCCTGCTTCCTCCTCTCTACCTGTCTGTCTGTCTACTTGTGATCTCTGTCTGTCAAATAAATAAATAAAATCTTTAAAAAAAAAAAGAAAAAGAAACTACTATGTGATCCACTCAGTGCTGGAGGAGCACAGAGGTGTATGGAGGTCCCGACCCTGGGAGAGGTCAGGGAGCGGAGACCATGCAGGTCCCTGCATCCCCCCTAACCGTGGGCCCCCCTGCTTCACAGTTGGGAAGGTAATAATCACACTGACTTCCTGCCCCCCAGCCTCGCTCTGCAAGTCAAAGAATAATATGCATAGTTCTTTTATAAACTGAAAATGCTCTTCCAAGTTATAATTTTCAAATATAATAAAGGCAGTTAGAGGCTAAAGTAAATATCAGAAAATGCCAAAGTGTACACACCATTAGGAGGGAGAGGGATCAATGCTGGCTTGGGTCTTGAAGTGGGGGGGTCCCCTGCACCATGGGGTGGGAGGCTGTGCTGGCTCCTGCGAGGACGGAATGTCCTCGTCACAGGGAGGTTGGTCGGTCGGGTGGGGAAAGGGAAGTTGGGGTGAGCTGGCTGGGAGGGGGAGCAAGAGTACAGGTGAGAGGCCCCCCCACAGAAACCCCCTGAGGAAGAGTGGGGAACGAGGTGGTTCAGGCAGGGGTGGGGAGCAGAGGGCTTTGAAGCTGAACCCAGTTTCGCTGTCACGGGTACCAGGGAGGCCCTGAAAGTTGGAAGGACACGGCAGAATCAGGGTTTCAGAGGCCACGGGCTCTTAACTCGAACCCTCTGGTCATCCGAAGTGTGTGGTGGCCAGAGCCAGGGATGGTGCTGGAGTCAGCATCCACCCCTGGGCTCGACCCTGCCCTCACCAGCCAGGCTCAGTAATCACCAACATTACAATTAAAAACAAAGTTTTATTAATAGCCTACTTTCCTTCTTGCACAAAATCTGATTATGAACTGAAATGAAGTATCACCAAACCCATCAGAAAGAAACTACAATTTATCTCGTGATCCCTTGGGAATGCGGGCGGTGGGGATAAAACCCTAATGCGCTTGCTTCTCGGTCTGAGAACGGATGCCCCAATGGGCTTGTGTTTATTTATGACTGGGGGAAGTCCTATCAAAGACCTTGCACTTAGAACTCGTTTTAATTTCTTAAGGGCTTCTGCAAACATTTCTTTACTCAATCTACAGTAATGTAAGGAGAGGAGGAATTTCTTGCCCTATTTCACAGATGAATGAACCAAGGAGCAGAAATTTGTTCAAAATTTGTAGAAAATTGCAAAGCTGGTTAGCGGCCAAGGGCAGACAGGGTTGCAGTCTTCTGGTTTCCCAGGGCAATGTTGTCGGCACTGCACTAAGTCCTATGAAGCCATGAGAGCAGGGCAAACGATGGTGACCTATCACCTTTTCAGTTTACTTTCTGACTCTCTGAGCTCTGTGGTCCCTCTCTTGCTTTGGGACCTCAACAAGCTTCTCCCTCTGGAACCCCCAGTCCTCCCCCAATCCCACTCCAGCCACTACCACCAAATCTCCTGGCTTCTATTCACTGGAGTCTCAGAGAAATATGGTTCCCCTTGGAAAGCCTTCCATGACCTCATGAAGGTGAGAGCCCCCCGCCTGGGTCCCCTAACTGTCCTCATACTGCTAACCATAGCCCATACCTGCTTTTGGCTAATGGTTGATTTAATCATCAGTCTTCCTTTCTAGACAGAATCTATTTCCATCGCGGCATCTGGGACATGTTTGTTCTTGCAAAATATTTGCTGAATTAATGAATGGACATTTTTATAGGTGAGAAAACAGACTCACTGGGTTAAACATCTCATAGATGATCAAGGATGACGTGGTTATTCTTCTTCCTCCCAATATCCAGTGCACATTCCTCTCTGCCATGCTGGTTTCTGGGTTCACACACAGCACTGCAGTCAGAAGGAAGAAGATACTCGGAAGAAAATCCACCAATTGGATTTTCGATAGTCTGGGTCCAGAGCAGGGTTTCAACGGGAGCTCAGAGTGCTCATGTGCCAGATGCTTCGGGCATTCTAGAGTATTGGCAGGCTCTGCAGGCCTCTTTGGGTGACTGGCTATTTCTGAATGTCCAGCTGGGCTATCAGTGCTAAGAAACAAGATGGCAGCAGTGATCATTGGGCCCAAATGGAGATTGCACTTGACCTCACAGGGTGCCATATTGAATGTTGTGACCTACCACTGTGTTCTTGAAAAGCCCTGGTCAGATGTCTTTCTGACACACTTTGGTGTGCATGACTTGTTCATTTCATCTGGCAATTTCTGGTTGCCAAGCCGACTGAGGAGAGAGGATGCGTGTGTGTAGCACTCTCTATGTACATCTGTGTCATTACTGCATTACTAGGAAGAAGCAGGCGCCCCCTGCTTCTTCCTAGAGGGAGCAACTCCCCTTGCTAGCTCTATCCTTCCTTCCCAGAGCCTGCGTTGTTGACACAACTGGGGATGAAGGGGCCAAGAACTGCCATCTCCACTCTCTGGAGTAGAGCAGCAAATTGAAATCACTGCACCTATGTCCTGTAGCCACCCTGTGCATGAGGTCCTTCTCTCCCTTCTAGGCTTTTCCAGACAATGCTGCCTCCTAAGAAGCAGAAACCTGCTAACTACCTGGGGAAGGAATTCCAAGCTGAACTAAAGATGTAGACCGTGAACTTTAGGAATTTATTTCTTATTGAGGAAACGGAGGAGCATGGAAGAAGAACCATGAAGCAGGACGAGTTAAGATCCAAAGGGATAGGCAAACAAGTGGTTATGGAAGCAGCAGTAAGGAGGAAGCTGTTAATTCCATGAGAGATCCTGGCAAGGCTCCAAGGAAGGTGTGATTGGGGTTGGCATCTGCCCGGAGAGCAGGATGATTAAATGTAGTGAGGCTGGGAATAAAGGCATTCCAGCAGCTGCAGAAAGCATAGCTGGCTCAGACAAAGAATCCAATCAAGGTGGCCCAGATCTGGAGCCTTCCAACCTCCTACTGTTACCAGGGCAACACGCAAACACCTCACTCCGGCCTTCCCTTAGCCTATCTCCAAGCCCCAGACCCTAACCCTGCCAATCCAGTGAGCAGCCAGCCCCAGGGCCCCAGGGCAAGGGTTCCTCCGGGTTGTGGCGTGAGAAGGAGGCCTGCTACAGGGAAACTTTCTCTCCTGTCCCAGGCCTTCTCACCTCTTCTGACTTGAAGGCCCAAGGTCAGGGCTGAGAGTGGCTGGTGATGCGTGGGGCCCAAGGCCCTTCAGACGGTGTTTTCCATGTGCAACCTTGAAGGCAGATTATTGTGTAAGGAAACTTGAGGAGGCTAGTGAGTTTCGGCCCCCTTCTCTCCCGGCTCCAGCCGCACTATATTCCTCTCTGTATTCTTAAATGTGGTACTAGTCCTGATTTCAAATCTGGGGTCACCAGTGTAACTAAAGCTGGTTCCAGTTGGCACAAGTTCAAAGGCATCTTTCTCTCTCTCTCTTGCCCACCCCCCCCGCCTCAGTAGCTAGGCCACCCATGTAACAATACTGCTAACGTTTAGCACAAGGTCTGTGGAAACCAAATGAGATGTTCGCCCAAGAGGGGCAAGACCTACATCTGAGGCTAGGAACTGAAAGCCCACGAGGTAGACGTGACCGGTGACCTGTGGCCAGATTGTGTTTGATCTGTGGCTCTCTAGTTCCACAGCACATCCTCTCCATACCCCTACGCCCCCTGCAGTACTGTTTTAGGGACACCGGCGGGGGTCGAAGCTGGCCCTCTCCCCCATTCACTAGCTGCCACACCTCAGAAGTTGTTTCTCCAACAGTAAAATGAGGGTAAGGAGGATCTTGGCATCACAGGACTGCTGTGGAAATCAGAGGAGCTAAATAATCTGTATAATGTGGCAAAACCGTGCCTGGCACAAAGTAGATGTTCAATAAATGTTAGGTCCACCAGGCATCCGCTGAGGAGTGCTCTGGCTTGTGGAACCGGAGCAAGGACGGACCTTATACCCTGGTGGCTGGGAGTGAGAGAAGGAAGACTTTGTGGCCTAGGGGCTTTCTCTGGAATCATGGTTTATAGAGAGATTACCAGAGCTGAAAATTTTATCCCCCTTCTCCAGCCTCCAGCCTCCCTGAGGAGGGAGAGATTACCGGGGAGGTCAGGCACAGAAGCTGTCACGCCTACTGTCCCACTTTTCTGGAAGCTACAGGAGAGCTTCTTCTCCAGGAATCCCCCTTGCTTTGTGTTGGCACATTGTAGATGCTCAACTCTGAGCCCGCCTATCTCACATGTGCTTTCTAGAGGCCTCTGCTGGGCCAGGTCACGGGTGGTATAACAGGTCGGGCTGCAGCAGGTGGAGGGGTCCAGGGCCCCTGGGCAGAACAAGAAGGTCTTGCAGTGGGTCGTGATTCCACACTTGGGGTGGCGCCCAGAGGAGCAGTTTATGGCTAGGCCAGTGGGTCAGAGCCTGGAGAGGCCACCGACCCGAGGACCCCGTGGGCATCGGGGATGTTGAGAGTGGCTCAGTCCCGAACCTGGGTGGCGGCCCTTGTGAGCTGAGATCCCAGAAGACTCTCACCCCAGGGAAGAGGCTGTTGCTCAGAGCTGCGCATGCGAGGGCCCGGATTCACTCCCAGGTGCTTGCAGCCTCCCAGGTGGAAGGTGGGATCTGTGCCAGCCTGCTCTCCAGTTTTGTCTTTTAAATTCCCTGTGGCGTCGAGCGTCGTGCCAGGCACACACGAAGTTAAGAGATGTGTATGGGGAGGCAGCCGGAGTCATGTTGGGGCAGCCTCTGCCTTCTAGAGTGAGGCCTCCAGGCCTCTTGAGAATTTTTACAATTCTTCTCTTGCAAACAGGAGTCACAGAGGTGACTGACCAAAGGCAAGTGACGGCAGCCAGATCGCACGGATGATCGCTGGTGCAGATGGGCGAGACAGCCGGGAGACAGACCCTCCCATGAAGCTGCTGCTTCTTGTACCTGCTGGCTGAGGTGAACCCCCCAGACCCCGCACAGCCATCACCCAGGAGGCACTGAAGCAACCATACCATCTTGAGATGGGTGGAGAAATTACGCTTTTAGAAAGCAGTTTACCAGTTCATTTCATTTCTTCCTCAGAATTCCATGCAACCCTAGAGCCTCCTGACTGGGACACGCCAAGATCTCTTCATAATGCTCTTTGCATGACCTCCCGCCCCTCTCCCCAGCCTTCTTCCCCCTCTTCTCCTATCTTCTCGTGCATGAACACGGAGCCTGTTGCAGATGCAGAGAGAACCACAAAAGCCATTCTAGGCCTTCGTCTTCTTCCCCTGATCCCCAGATCATACTGAATTGAGAAAGCCTGTGAGACAAAACGTAGGCCTGAGGTATAGGAGTCACATAACAGCGCGATAGGGGTTGGAAGATCTTCCTGCAGAAGCACTCATGTCTGTTAGCCTATGTTTAATGAGCAGCTACCATGTGCCAGGCCCTGAACCCTGGGAACGTAATTACCAGATGCTGGCACCAAAGGGTGATGGGGGAGAGTCCAATATTACCAAGGGTCAGAAATGTTTCCACATAAAGTAATACACTTCAATTTTATCTCCTCTGGGAAGTCTGTCACCTGGAGCTGGGCTGAATGGTCTTCCTCTTGTCCTGGAGTCCCTGTTGTGACACCTCTCATGGTATCTATTACACTGTATTCTAATTGCCTCTTTATCCATCCGTCACAATAGGTCATGAGCTCCTGACTCACTACTGGCAGGAAACCTGCAGAGTTTCTTTGTAGGAGAGGCTAATGGATAATAATCTGGAGCCATGGGAAGAGCACTTAGCTCTTGGGAGAGAGCTCAGTTTTCTCATCTATAAAATGGGCCTAACAGTGGAGCCGTCCTGAGCACTGAGCGAGAGGAAGTTGGTGAAGTCCTTCCCACAATGCCCACCATGCCACAGACCGTGCTCCAGGGACGGTGTGGCTGTCAGCTCCGGCTTCCTCCTCAGTCACACCAAGAAGAGTTTATAGTTTTTCCAAATATTTTCTTTCTCAAGCTCCAAATAACTCCATCCCTAGGACAACAAGGAGCAGGATTTGAGATCCCTCACTGAAGCACAACATCAAAGGCCACAAATTAAGAGGCTCGGGATGGGAAAGTATGTTTACTTAAGACGCCTGTTGCCATCAAGGAAGGCTGTTGATAAAAATGTGGGAAAGAGGAAAAAGAGTTTGGCAGTTCCTCAGAATGTTGAACATAAAATAACTATAGGATCCAATTCCACTCCTGGGTAAGTTACCCCGAACAACCGAAAACAGGTGCTCAAACAAATCCTTGTACGTGCTTGCTCACAACAGCCAAGAAACAGGAACAGCCCGAATGTCTCTCAACAGGTGACTAGACAAACTGATGGCTACACACGATAGAATATTATTCAGCCACGAAAAAGAACAGAACACCAACACAGGCTACAGCGTGGCTGAATCTGGAAAACACGCTAAGTGAAAGAAGCCAGATGCAAAAGACCACATACTGTAGGGTTTCACTTATATGGAATATCTAGAACCGATAGCTTTAGAGAGACGGGATTCAGATCCATGGTTGCCAGGGGTTGGGAAGAAGGAGCCATGGGGAGTAGCTGTTGAATGGGGACGGGGGTTTATTTTGGAATGATGGGAATGTTCTGGAAGTAGACAGAGGCAGTGGTTACACAACATCACGAGTGTACTAAGTGCCGTTGAATTGTTCACTTTAAAACGGTTAAGTTTTGGGTGCCTGGGTGGCTCAGTAGGTTAAGCGTCTGATTCTTGATTTCGGCTCAGGTCATGATCTCAGGGTCTTGAGATGGACCCCTGCGTCGGGCTCCACACTCGGTATGGGGTCTGCTTAAGATTCTCCCTCCCCTCTGCCCCTGCCCTCACATGCATGCTCTCTCGCTCTCAAAAGAAAAAGAAAAGAAAGAAAGAAAAGAAAGTTAAGTAATGTGAACGTCATCTTCCAAAAACAATTGTGGGAAGAGATCATGCAAAATTTCTTAAAAGCTAATAGATGGTAAATGGGAAAAAATGGTCGTGTTCTTATTAGTAATTAAGAAGTATACAAGGGCATGGATTCTTTCTAGTGTGTATTTGTTCATTCATTATAATACCAAATGTTGAATGACCACATATCTCAATGGTTTAAGTATTTGTTATTGAAGCAATCATATTTTTTAAACCACTGAAAACTTATGCCTGGAAAATGTCCATCAGGGACATCAGACCTCCTTCCCCATGCGGTACATGCTCTGTGACTGTGTCCTTTTCCCTCATCCCAGACAGGGGCGGGGGGGGATGCAGCGTTTCCATCTGGAAGTGAGATAGTCTTTCCGTGGCCAGCTGTGAAAATCTGTGCAAATGCAGTAAAAAGCAGCTCTTCCTCAGAGATGTCAATAATATCCTCATTCTAATCTACCAAGAGCACGAAAGTTGGAGATCACCAAGTATCCTGAGGCACTCGGCACATCGTGGCCTCTTTTCTGAACCAGAGAAGGTGTTGGGACAAGATCCCCACAGGACAGGAACTGAGTTTCTCCTTCAAAAACCAGGAGAGCTCAGAGCAGGCCATATCTGGATGGTGTGGGGTGCAAATGGGCTGCCCTTTCCCAGAGGCCGTTTCATGATGGGATAGTGTGGGTCACCCTGGCAATGAGGCTGGAGCTTTTACCATAGAGCTCTGCTGTGCAGTGCTGGTCATCGCTGCCAAGCAGATGGCAGGCCTTGGCCGGGAGGGAAGGTTTGAGGTCTCGAGTGGAAGGCAGAGAGAGGGGGGAGGGTGTCAACCTCAGTCATTTACAAGAAATGGGCTTGACAGATGGGATAAGTCTGCAGGGCTGGCCTTAAAAGTGGTGGGTTTCCTTTCAGTTTTGCCACTTTTCTGTCCCATAACATTGAATAAACAATTTTGACGTGCTCATAAAGCAACCTGGAGGGGGGGTGCTGTCAGATTGCATGCCTCAAATTCTTAGCTCCACTGTTCAACAAATGGCTCTTGAAAGCCTAGCATGCACACGAAAAGTGTGAGGGAACCAACAAATGGCTCCCTGTATATTTGTTCTCTCCCAGTCCCACATCACCAGGAAGGGGACTTTGCCCGCTGTGAGTGCCTGGGTGACTTTAGGCCACTGTGCATGGGTGGCCCAATGGAGCCTCCAGGCTATGGCCAGGGCTTTTTGAGCAGAAGGGCTTCTGAAAGCCCATACTTTGCCCCCCTGGTGGAGCTGCAGAAGGTGCCAGAATTAGGAAACCAGGACCAGAAGGACAGAGACTCAGGACTTCACTTGGGTCAGGGAGAGAAAAGCAAGCTCGTGACTTGCACTGACGCTTTCTCTTCTCTGTTTACGACGGCCAAGGTCACATGTCATGCGGGTTAAGACACAGCATGCCCACTGTGTGTCTCCTGTGCCCATAACACGACAGCTAATGGAACTTCGCAGTTTCCACGGCTTCTTCCACTGACTTTTAACCCCCAGCCTCCGCACAGACCTCGAAATCCGTGTCCTGTGTTCTCAGGACAATTTGAAGACTGAAAGTATTATAACATGCAACCATCCTTATTGCTGTTACATTTTTTCCCTCTCTCCTGCCAATTTTCTTTTATGACTTGCTTGGAAAACTAAAGAAGCTCCTGATGGGCTTTTCTTAAGCCTAGCCAGCTTTGCAATCAGGAGTGAGTTTGAGGAGAATAAAAGCCAACTGAAAAACATCCTAGGAGGAAGACACTGTAGACAGTTAAGAGCAAAGGCAGCCTGCGATGGCTTAGAAACAATCTACAATTTGACCAAGAAGTACAGCAATGATTAGGTTTTCTTTCATTTCTTAGCAACAAGCTCCATGGGGCAGCTCGCTTATGATCATTGGAGTAAGTCTCTTGCCAGAGGCCAGGATTTTGTTTGGACACTGCCATGGCCCCTTGGGAGTGGCCCCGAGAAAGAAATGTTGTGTTTGTGAGGTTCATTTTGGAACTTAGCTACGCTGAGGTCTGCTCACGTCCCCAGGTGCGATTCTGCTCAGATGGCTCAGGCCAATGTGGGTGGAAAAGTCAGAAACCTGAGCTGGTCTGTGGCCCTGGGGACCACCCTTCAAAGAACTGGCTGTTGATTTTCCTCTTGCTGCCTGGAGAGGGGAAAAAAGTCTATCTGCCACTGTTTTCTCTCTCTTACAGCGCCTGGGATGAGTCCCCTGAGCTCCCGTTATTCACCTGGAGGCTTTCTCATGGAACGGTGATGTGTGAATCAGGATTTGATATTTAATGATGACCTGTCGACTCATCTCAAAACCATCTTCCTGACAAGTTTAATAAAACATTAAAGGGGTTTCAGTTAATTAAGGCACCCAGTGCTATCTCCCTTTTTGAGGGGTATTTGGGGATTTTTATTTAAGATTTTATCTACTGATTTGAGAGAGAGAAGGAAGGGGGCAGAGGAGGAGGGAGAAGGAAAGGCAGAAAATCTCTAGCAGATGTCATGCTGAGCACGGTGCCTGGTTCTGGGGCTCGATCTCATGACCCTGAGATCGTGACCTGAAATGAAACCAAGAGTCAGACGTTTAACCTACTGAGTCACCTGGGTGCCCCGGTATGTGGAAATTTTTGAGAAGTTTAAGGACAGAAGTTAAGGAAACAGAAGGGATCAGTGTGGCGTAGAGGCTGCCTTAAAGAGATCTGCCCCTTTCTCTGGAAGATCTGCTCCTGGTTTTCCCTGGAGGCCACTCGGGGAAAGCTCAGCCCTTAAGCGGAGTCTTTTCATGTTGCATCTCTGCCAGCATCTGAGTGCCTGTGTGTGTCCTTGTGAATGAGGTACACAAGGTCCAGGTGATAGAAACCCTAGAGAGTGTCTCCTATTCCTGAGTGGAGAGAGACAGAGCTGGGGTTGTGGTCCCTCCCCCGCCCCCCTTCATCAGCTGCCCAACCGGGGACACACTTCAGCTCTCAAACCTGAGTTTGCTCATCTGTGAAGAGGGGCGGGGCTGGCTCACTTCTAAGTGTTTTTCCACTTGAAGTCTTTGAGCCTATGGTTATTTCCTTTTGCTCATCAGCAGCCAGCCCTCGTCAGAAGTCGACTGTGTCGAAAGTTTGGGTGTCGGACTAGGTCAGGCTTCCTTGGTTGGGACAGAAGAGGACCACAGCTCCACTCAAGTCATCAAATGATGCTCAGATTCAGGGCCTGTGCTGGTTTACCCGGCACCTTGGTGATGATTAGGAAAACAGCATCCCCTCTGGGAGGTCACTCAGTGCAACTGGGGTTGGGTCCAGGGGCTGGCAGGTGCAATCCTGGCTGCTTTCAGCCACGAGCTCCCAGGAGTCCTCGTGCTGTGCTACAGTTGCATAAACATTAGTAGAGCAGTTACATCCTCAGGCTCTGACTACTGGAGATCAGGGACAGAAGAAGTGGCCAGAATAGATGCATGCCATCGATATGACTGAAAAAGACTTTTACGATACAGTTAAAAAGCTGCACGTCTGGGCCTATGATACTCCCCAGATCCTAGACGTACACAGTCTATCTAGCTGGCAGCTTCAAGAGGAAAGATTAGTAATAATAACAAAACAAGTTACATTTTTATAGAAACTTGCAGATTATGGGGCACATTACATGTATCTTTCTTTTTCAGTTTGGTTCTGATTCTAACTATTGCCCTGGAGAGTAACAATTATCGCGATTTTTTTTTTAAGATTTTATTTATTTATTTGTCACAGAGAGAGGGAGAGAGAGTGAACGAGCACAGGCAGACAGAGTGGTAGGCAGAGGCAGAGGGAGAAGCAGGCTTCCCTGCCGAGAAGGAGCCCGATGTGGGACTCGATCCCAGGACGCCGGGATCATGACCCGAGCCGAAGGCAGCTGCTTAACCAAGTGAGCCACCCAGGCGTCCCCCTATGGCGATTTTTTAAAAGGATTTTTATTTACTTATCTGAGGGAAAGATCTAGAGAGAGCATGAGTTAGGGGGTGGGGCAGAGGGAGAAGCAGGCTCCCCACTGAGCAGGGAGCCCAGTGCTTGACTCCTGGGATTATGACCTGAGCCCAAGGCAGATGCTTAGCTGACTGAGCCACCCAGGTGCCCCCAATGTAACCCATGCGTGTCTAGTTCCAAGTTTGAGGGTTTTTTCCCTTCCACGCTGGGTCACATGATTTCCTGATCTGGGCCATGGCAGCCACACCTTAAGTACTGTGAGGGTTTAGAATCCGTCTGAGAAAGTCATCCTTCTTGTTCTAGTGATGGTAGGACTCTCCCATACAGATATGATTACCAGGCTTGGGGTATGAGTTCTGGGGAGGTCTTGGCAGCTCTTGAAGTTGAACTAAAGGATGCATTTCTCATAGGGTGAAGTGATTCCTGGAGATTCACTTGTTTGGTTAAAGGCATCCGTACCTCCTGAGTGCCATTAACGCAGGATACTTGCCAACATTTTAGGTATCACCCTCAAGGCATCCTGGGAAGGCCTTGGAAGTCTAGAGAGTCACCATACAGTATGAAAACAATATCTCTAGGCCAATCAGTATTCGCCAAATCCAAGCCTCTTCAGTGTTAACATGGTCTCACTGGCAATGTTATTAACAGGCTCTTTGGCCACCTTCCACATTGCTTTTATGCATATCATTTGGGACAGTTAAATTGGAGCCCCCTCCATTCTCCCTGAACTCCAGACCCGTATCTGTAGACCACCACCTACCATGCAACTCCCCCTGAGCCTCTCCTGGGCACATCTAACCTAGATGTGTGTAAAGTGTTAATCGATGCCTTTGGCCACAATCCACTTCCCAAGGCCACAGCTCCTTTAGTTCATATGATCTGCATTCTGGACATCACAGTGCAGTCCCCCATCCTCAGCTCCACACCTATAATCATCCTCTGTTCCACTCACTACCCCCTAACCACCTGGACTTGGTCATGAGACGTACTTTGACTCTACTTCCTAAACACCACTAACATCCATTCCCATTCCCTCATTCCCACTGTTGTGATCTTAGTTGAGGTCCTCCTTATCTCTGCTTTAGATATCTCCAAGCCAGCTTCCATTCTGGCCATTAGTTCTCTCTCCAAACACAAATCTGACCACACCGTTTATCTGCTTGAACACCAAAAATGATTTCCTTAGTATAGTACTATGACCACCATTTCTTGCAGTTCTCCCAACGTGCCCTGACTTTGCATATACTCTTTCCTCTGCCTGAAACGTTCTTTCCCTAATCATTTCCTAATCATTTCCAACATCTCGCTCATCCATCATTCCTGCAGTGTTGACTTCCGGATAATTCCTGGGGGAGTTTATCACTCGCTCCTTTGGATCATTTCAGTGTCCCACAGCTACTGCAACTATAATGTGTATTCTGTTTTGTTTTGTTTTTCCAAAGATTTATTTCTTTATTTTAGAGAGAGAAAGAGAGAGAATGGGGAAGGGGCAGAGGGAGAGAGAGAATCCTGAAGCGGACTCCCTGCTGAGCATGAAGCCCAATGTGGGGCTTGATCCCAGGACCCTGAGATCATGACGGGAGCCAAAATCAAGAGCCTGAGCCACCCAGGCGCCCCCACTATAATGTGTATTATTCCGAACTATAGTTTGTTTCTGTGTCTTGTGTCATTTATCAGATTGTGGGTCCTCAAAAGCAGAAACGACCTCATTATCTTTGGAGTCCAAGGACCTGGCATGCTGCCCGGCACACAGTAGGTATAGTAACTATTGTATGAATGGATGAAGTCAGTGACTTAGCTTATTGAGTGTTTATTATTCTCTAGAGTTTAGTTTTCATAGAAAAGGACAGAAGTCATTCT
Organism: Taxidea taxus jeffersonii; assembly: GCA_003697995.1. Lineage (NCBI taxonomy): Eukaryota > Metazoa > Chordata > Mammalia > Carnivora > Mustelidae > Taxidea > Taxidea taxus. The sequence goes on along the minus strand of ML098349.1, from coordinate 24,498 downwards.
TTCTTTATTCTACAGGCTAAATATTGACCAAGTATAGAGGCCGGAGAAACATTTGTTTTGTCCTGTATTTCTTCCCTAGATTGTATCTTGGGTGGGAATGGGGAGCCAGAATTTCAGAGGAAATGAAGGATTCAATCAGATTTCCCTGCACAGCTGCCTGGCTAGCCCAGCACTGACTGGGCAAAGGGAAGGTGCATCAGAGTAGGAGGATGATGGTAAGACCCTTGCTAACTTGACAAATGACACTTCAGTGGTTCTTTTCAGACCTGTTCCTTATAGTGCAAGGCTCTCCCATTATTCATCTGGACTTCCAAATGAGGGTTCCTTAAAAGTAGCTTCAGATTCTTACAAACTTTAGCTGAGTGAATGGAATGCAACTGATTTGGAGGAGGGGGCTTCTGAGGAAGGAGTGATCTTCTCAAGCACGCTTTCTCCCCTTCCTCATTGAACAGAAGCTGTGGAGAAGTCCTGCCAGGTAGCTGGCATGTGGGCTGCCCACAGTCTCCGTGAAATTAGGACAGTGTACCTCGGGGTTGGTTTCCCTTTTGGTCAGGCAGGACGCGTGTTCCTACTAGCTAACGTATGTAGCTTAGTTAACTCGATTATTACACAATGCATTCTGCGAAGCTCTTAAAAATACTAGGGAAACAGGTCTTTTTGTGTCCTCAATTCTACCTTCATGGGTGAGCTGGGTGGGGGGCGGTGCTGGGAGTGGGACCATTTAGAGATTCAAAGAAATTAGGAAGCAATCTGTGTCACAGTAAATCCCCTGGAGACTCAGAGGCTAGCAGACAGGTTCCCATTCCACCTCTGGCTCCAGGCCATATATTCGTTTCGGCTGGTTTCTTAGCCCCGTTGAAAATTTGGCTTCATTTAGAATAATTCAGAAACATGGAGGGCTGAAATGCTTTTTCGTGGGTCTCAGGCCTTGACTTTTTCAGTAGCAACTAGAATGTCCCCCTGTCCCAAAGCTCCTACAGGCCTTATCGTCAACTGCGCTAAGGGAACTCCACCCCAACTCCCCCACCCCGGAACCCTGTGGACTCAGCCCAGAAGCAGATGTCAGCCTGCAGAGAACCCTGGCAAAGGAGCGAAACAAACTAGAACCAGAGTCCTGAAAGGCCAAGAGCCTATTTAGGAACGATCCTTAAATCTCACTTACCTCTGGGGCTGGTCAATCCTTATAAAGAACGAAAGTGAGCTGAAAGTTCCCTTCCAGAGAGCAACTCAAACCACACACACACACACACACACACGCACACACACGCGCGCACACACACACACACGCGCACACACACGCGCGCACACACACACACGCGCACACACACACACACACGCGCACACGCACAGCTTAAGCTATATTAACACACATGGCTAAAAGTGTAGTCAAACACACAGACGCAGGTTTAAATGTACTCACACACACAGCGTGAGATATGTTAACTCACACAGTCTGGAGACTCACCTTTCAGTCCACCCGAGGGCTTCCGGCAGGCGCCCTGGCGCAGTCTCCTGCGCGCGTGTGCGGCCCGTCTGACAGCGGCGGGGTCCCCGGGGAGGTCAAGGTCCCGGGGAGGAAGCGCGCCCCACGCGCGGAGCCAGGTGCCCAGTGGAAGGGTCAGCGGGGCCCGGGCGCCGCGCGTACCTGCCGCTCGCCCGGAGGAAGGCACCCTCGGCGTTCCCTGCCCTCCCGCGGGCCACGCCTCGCATGTTTTGAGGTTTCACTCCAACTCCGTCCTGCCGCTGATGTCAGAGACACAACTTCCTGAATCAGACTCGCCCTCCCTCCCGCCAGCTCCCGTCCCGGGCCCACAGACCGCGGGTGCCCTCGGACTCGGCGTCCCCGCCCGGCCGCGCCCTCCCCCGGGTCTCCCGCCGCCCCGCCCCGCCCCGCCCCGCCCCCGCCCCGCCCCCGCGGCTGGCGCCCCACCAGCGCCAAAACACGCCTCCTGCGGGACCCGCGCTCTCCCCGCCCGCCGCGCCGGTCCCCCGTCCATTTCACAGACGCGCGAAGTTCCCAGGGACCTGGGACAATTCCGGGGAAACTCTGCTTAGGTGAAGACAGCCCAGTGTTGCCTGAGAGAGCGGCCTTCTGGGCAGGGGAGAGTGGAAGGCATGTGGGAGGGCGGCCGTAAGACAGATGGGGCGCCAGCTTAGTGCCGGCTCCCAAGCCCTATCTGGAGGAACGAAAACACCCAGCTGCCTTAGTCAACCGCTGGGTGCGCGGGCGTGGGGGTGGGGGTGGGGGCACAGCCCCGGTGCTGCTCCCTGAAGGCTCTAAGGAAAACCCCGCACCACCTGAGCTGAGCACAGACCGAGGGGGAAAGGCCTGCAGAAAGTTCTCAGAGGTTCTTCGCTGTTCTCCTCAACTGCCCTCCATTAGCTTTTTATTCTGATTCCTGTGGGTCCAGTTTGGAGCACCTGGACCCTTGACAGGGAGATTGTTCAGTGTCTCCAAGGTTGGGGGGGGGGGCGCAGGCTAGGGGGGGTTTGTGCCAGGACCTGGCCCTGGAGGGGCCTGCTCAGAGCCATCTGGGCAAGGCCTTCCATGACATAGACCTGAGGTGCTGCCTGCTTGACAGTATTCGCCAGGTGCTCAGGGACCAGGTGCCAGGTGCTGATTGGGGTCTTGCCTTCCTCTGCACGTGGGAATTAAAATGACTCTTGAGGTCAGCTGAGGTACAAGAGACTCCTTTCTGTGAGTGCTGAAGAAACCAAATGGCTCTGAGTTGAATGGCCAAAGAGAAAACCCAGCCCTTCGGTCAGAAATGCCAAGAATGAATAAGGAAAAAAAAATTTTCTTGCAGCAGAAGGAGATGAGACTCTTTTTCCAGAAATCCAGGTGCAGTGAAATGAGTCTAGATCTGAACGAAAAGGGGGAAAGCGGGTTCGAGAAGCAAGTGGGCTAACAGGCAGTCGCAGCAGACATAGGAAGATTGGGCTTGCAAGGCTCCTTGGAAGTGTCCAGACTGAGGGGCTTCCCTCCCTCAATGGGTTTAACCATGCTGCCCAGTGGCTCCATCTGTAATCATACTTTGAACCTGCAGATGTCTACCTATGTAGGCTTGAGTCCTCTAACACTCCTGGAACTTAGAGCCAGGGTGCAGAGTCTGAGGGCATTGAGGAAGCCAGACGAGGGTGGCAGGGGGTTAGCAGTGAGGCCTTGAATGCCCGCCAAAGGGTTGGGGAATGTATATGTCCTCCCATCTTGAGGAAGGACACAAGATACTGTGCCAGGTGCTTCACACATATCACAAAATCTTTCACAACTCATTTATGAGATGTAGTATTCTCCTGGTTTTATGAGAAAACAAGTTCAGAGAAGTGAAGCAACTGCCCCAGAGTCATAGAACTAATAGATGGCAGAGCCCAGATTTGAGTTCCTGTGTTTCTGAACTCCCCACTCCATCCTTTTACTACTATACCATCAAGTAGAGGAGTGGCTCGCCTTCTGGGAAGGAATTCCACACTTGAACAAGGGTAATGTTCAGGGCTGCAATGAGTCCTACCGAGGGAAGCCTGTAGAAAATACTTTTCTGGAAATCCAGAGCAACATTACAGATTGGCTATTTAAGGTTGTCTTTGAGAGAAAACAGGAAGAAACTGAACTGGAGAAATGGAGACCATTGGCTTGAGCTGAGGGCTTCATGGACATGGTTTTAAATGGCAGAAAGAAAATCAGAGTCCTGTCCATAAGGTGGTATATCTGTGAGATCTCAGTGAAGCATGGAAAGCCAACAGCTTCTGGCCCAGAGAAAGCAGTGACCCATGGGCGAGCAGGATGGCGGACTGGCTCATACTCGGTTGCTAAGGCTGCAAGGTCTGCCGAGCGGCGGATCTTACTAGGAAGATGTAATTATGGTAGAAGACAAAGAGTAGGCATCTGGCCAGATGTTCTCACACTGGGCGGATGATGTATCCCTTACTAAAAAGCAGGTTAGAGCACCTGCATCCTATCTTATTCCCTTGGCAGTTTAAATCCTAACTTTGATGAACTCATAAATGGCCCCAGGCAACAGCAGTGCTGTTACATTTTGCTTAATCCTCATTATTTCTTGTGTTTTCAGTAAAGATATTTGAAGGTGGTCAAGGAGTTAGTGGGCTCTAAATGGAGTGAATCAGAGCATTAACATCTAATTAAAAAAAAAAGAATGGGGCACCTGGGTGGCTCAGTGGGTTAAAGCCTCTGCCTTCGGCTCAGGTCATGATCTCAGTGGGTTAAAGCCTCTGCCTTCGGCTCAGGTCATCGGGCTCTCTGCTTGGCAGGGAGACTGCTTCCCCCTCTCTCTGTGCCTGCCTTTCTGCCTACTTGTGATCTCTCTCTGTCCAAAAAAAAATGAAGTCAAAATAAGTGGATACGTAAACTGAGACTGGAAATTGGTGCGATCACCCCCTACTAATTTTAGCACCTGGTTTCACATCAGTATGTTGGGGACAAAAAGCTTCCCTTTCAGTGTCATGAGAATCAATAGGGTATTCAGTGTGCAACCGTAGCCTGCTATGAAGGTGAGGACTGTCTACACTGGCTTTTCTTTCTTGGCGATGCCCTGTTTTAGCCAGGTGGACTTGCACTACTGGCCAGACTGCCGTGTGCGGCATCCATCCACACTCTCCCACCAGTGTGCAAACACCCTGAGTCTAGAAGATAATGTGTTTGTACCCAGGACAATATTGCTTCCCAATGGGCATATTCTTCAGGTATGGAAAATGTTACATTGAGAATCTTATCCCACTCTCCCCTAAAACTGTGGCATAGTCTTACCTGTGACACTTGGGTGAGTCTCTAGAAGCATAAACAGGGCTCCAGAAAGTCACTAAACGTCAGCCTGGACATTCTGAGGAACCCACTGGAAGTCAGAAGGGCTTCTGACAAGGCGCAGGCTGTTTGGAGGGACTGACCCCGCCTACACATGGTATGGAGAAGATGAGCACAGACTTGTTCACCAGATCCTGAAATACATTAGTGTCTTGGAACCGGGAGAGAGGCAAGTTCAAGACAAGTCAGCGGAAATGCTACACCACGTAGCAGGAAATGAATGTATGGAATGGGTTATCCCCCAGAGGTGGCACCAGCTGGCAATGGATTCCAGAACGGTTTGGACAGACATGTTAATGGCAGAGCCATAAAGGAGAGCTTCAGGAAGCTAAGATCTACTCCATGAGGTGGGGAGTTCGGGGTGGCCCAGCAGGTCCTTTCCCTGTGCGTATGTGGGGTCTTTGTGGACAACAGTCTTGGCCTCGCTAGAGCTGGGCTTTGAGCCAATTGGCAGGGCCATTGCTCCCTGCCCAATCCCCGGTCCCAGTGGCCTTTGCCTCAAGAAGGCAGCAAAACCTTGTGCCTTTTACCTTAGCCGGGGGTCTTCTGCAGATACCGTCTTTTATTTTTAGTCTCGTGCGTGTTTCCGTTTTAGCAGGTTATCCAAAACCCAGCAAGTTCTCCAGCTTAATTATAGCCATTCTAAGAAAGCATTTCCTCTGCTCCCCACCAGCTTCCCTCACAGCCCTTTTAAATGGCATTGCTTTTTCATTTTGGCTTTGGACTTCTAAAGAGATCTGGAGAACCTGTTTTCCTACCATTTATTTTTTTTTCCCTACCATTTATTATATTTCCCTCTTGTGATTAGATTTCTGTTCAGACATTCCCTTCTAAACTGTTGAATTCTGACAGAAATTACTCTAATTATGAAAGCTCCTCCGAAAAGAGCAGTGACAATTACTTTTCTTGGGAACTCTTTTTAACGTTACATCCAAAATGCCTTCAATGCTGCATCCGGGATGCCAGGAAAAATATTACTTTATGGCTGTAGCTCCAAATCTTGGCACTGGGGGAAAGTTGCAGAAATTCTTGGATGTCTCTTTTGATAATCCACGTGTCTCCCCATGGATACATGTCCCACGGCTGCATGCGCTTTGCGCTTTCTGTAGGGTTCCTGTATGTTCCAGGGCCAGAGCACCTTGCCCTGCTGCTTCCATAACTGGGGATGATGGGGTTGGGGGAAAGGGGTGGCTTGGAAAGCCCTTTCTTTATACCTCTGGGTCGTAGAGGGGCTCAGTTTTCCTTTTCTGATTCTGGTGCATAGCCTCCCAGAGTTGTGTCTTGGAAGCTATGTTTACGGCACTGTGGCTGGCTGTGGTTAAACTCTCCAGCACCACTGTTCCATGCTCTTTGGTACAATTCAGTTCTGGTTTTGTTCAAATGGAAACAACAGGCCTCTGGCAGGGGGTCTCAGGGCTGAAGGACAGCCCCCCAGAGTTCTCATTTTGCTTCTCTTTGTGGTTCCCCTTGTCTTCTGCTCTTCTCTTGGGGATGGGTTTACGTATCAATTTATTGAGCAAGCCCACCGCGTGGGTTTCAGGGAGCATTTACATGGATGAGAGAAAACATTTCTTGCCACTTTGTCAGCAAGATGTCTGGGAAGCCCCAGCCTGCCCTGCCCAGCACATTCATTCTGGCAGAAGTTTTTGTGAAGGCTGAAATTGTTTATTCCTCTTGCCTGTGGGGCCCATAAAGTAACTGTGCCTTTGAAGTTTGCTTCCTTAACTAGTTCAGTGACTCAGAACCTCAACGTTGCCACCAACAAACTTCCTCTCCCGAGGCTGGCTCTTTCATAATAGGTAAAAGGAAGGGCTGATAAAAACACGAATTAATGGGATAGCCTTCATTTACTAAGTTGCAGATATACACTCCCCCTCTCTGTTTTTACTACCATTGACTTATTGTTTTCTATGTGTAGAGCAGTGTAGGTACATGCCTTTACATTTCTTATAACACTGTGACATACTCTCATACCAGTCTAATAGATGAGGACACAGAGATTTGGAAAATTAAAAAAGAATTTTCCAAAGAGCAGGTAAATGGTGAGTAGAGATTCTGAGAAATAGAAACACATTTATTCAGCACATGTATGTTTCCAGTAGTATGAGAAACATGAGATATACAAAAATGTATCAGGCTCTAGTGTGGTGGAGTTTACCCTAGGGTCAGACTTGAACCCAGAACTTTCTGGATTCAGAACCCCCTGGCTGCCCACTTTAATCAACTGGGACACAGATCTTCTGCTTAAAGACTAGAATAGCCCATATCAAAATATAACAATGGTGATTATTGGTCACCAGGTTTATAGATGATATTTTGTTTTTCTCCTTCATACTTTTGAGTCTTGCCCTAGTTTTCTGCATTAGAGGGACAGAGAGATTGAGAAAGGGTTATCAAATAATTAATGTAATAATTAATGTAATTAAGCAGAATGATCTGATTCTGGTACAGTAACAACAATAATAATACTTCTTGGACCTTATATGTAAGTTTCAGTTTACAGAGACATTTCGCGTGTATTGTTTAATTTGACCCGATCTTTATTAGGAGGGCAGGTGAATGAGAAGCTGGGGCTTGAAGAGGCTGGTTGCCCACCATCGTCGTATAATTGGACGAGAACCGAGGTGTTCTGTGCTGTTGTGCAGGATGAATGACGCACTCCAGGAACATTTCTTGGTGGAGTGTTAGACCTCCTGGTCATCTGAAAGTATCTAGAAGCAAGGCCTAAACTGATAAACCCAAGCAGAATCTGGATATCTGCCTTGGAAAATTCCTGCCCTTGGAAAAGCATGGGCTACAAAATGCTTCGCAAATTTTTCCACCAAAGTAGCCCTAAAGGGTAGGAAATTGTTGCTTTAGGAAGACATTATTTGAGATCCTGTGGCTCCATAAACACTTGACACACTTTCCTATACCTCCAGGGATTGTCCCCCCACCCTCACCCTAGTTTGGGAAGTATAGAAAGAGACGATATATGACACTTATTAGCTGTGCTCTAACCAACTGAGCTGATAAATGCAACTTAGTGGGATTTCAGCCAGCCAGCCAGCCATGGGCAATTGTTTATGGAGAATCTGCAGTAATCTCTGCATTATGCTAGGTAGGCACTAGGAAATGGCCCTTAAGGAATTTACAATCTACTGTGAAACTGACCTGTGTATTGATTAGCAGATATCAGAAAACTGCTTATAACGAGGTGCTAAGTTTTAAAATTTGGATTTAAGGGAAGTAAGGGCTGGAGCATTCATGGAAACCTTCATGATAGAGCTCGGCTGGGCAGAATTTAGGAGATGCAGAAGAATCTGAAGATAGGGAAAGAGAGTGAAAGGTTTCTGGGTTGAACCCAACATAGACAAAGGTGTAGAGAGGGAATAAATGGTAGGGATGTTCTGTAAATTACATTAATTACTTGATAACCCTTTCTCAATCTCTCTGTCTCTCTAATGCAGAAAACTAGGGCAAGACTCAAAAGTATGAAGGAGAAAAACAAAATATCATCTATAAACCTGGTGACCAATGATAACCATTGTTATATTTTGATATGGGCTATTCTAGTCTTTAAGCAGAAGATTAGAATTTGTATGGTGGTAGTTGGGGGTCACTGCAGACTTTGAACAATGGACAGACCGCTCTCAAAAAAAAAAAAAAAATCAAGCTGGTGGGCTTTTGTAGGATTTAATGCAGTGTAGAGAGATTGAGGGACTGGAGTCAGAAACTCCAGCCTGGTAGGAGGCCACTATATACTCTAGCTCCTGCCTTTAAAATTAATTAACTAACTAACTAACTGGCTAACTAACTAGTTGCCTTGATCAGTGTAGAGCTCTCTATCCCTAGAACAATTCAAGCAGAGGCTGGGTAGCCACCTGTCAGGGATGATGTGGAAGGGATTGCTCTCCCTGGAGATTTAGTCCATATGATCTCTTTCAACCCCAAGTTCTAGGGCTTACATTGTTAGCTGTGGAATCCATGTTCCAGTAGAGAATGATACTCTTTCTTGTGATTGGATCACAATTGGTTTGCTCAGTAATGTTATTGGGTGACAAGATAAATGTTACTGGGAGGTAGAAACCAACTATCTTCGTGGTGCTAGGATTAGTTCTTGTCTATTTTAGCCTTGCTCTATCTCTTGCCATATTGTTTGGCAGCTGCTCTTAAATGCGGAGCCTTTGAAGAGATATTCCTACCCTTACCTCATCTCTACCTGAGATGAGTCCCTGCTGAGTCCCCGCTTAGCCACCATCTTCTCTGAAAACGTCTTGACTCTCCAAGACTGAGGAAAAAGCCAGACCTTTGCATTCTCAAGGGACTCTGGGCTGATCCACCAGAGAGCCTGCCCACAGTGAGGAAATCACCTGTTTATTTGTCCCCCATGCTGGGCTGGGAGCTGTGAATGAGCAGGGTGGTACAGTTCTCAGGAAGACATAGGCCGGTGAGGGAAGCCCGTTGGCTGTAGGGCCGTGCCTGGGACGTTGTGGAGTCTTTCCCCAAGCATGGAAGAGCATGGCACCCTTCCTCTGAGTTTACCTCCTTGTAAGCACCTGAGGAAACACTGGGTTCTTTCCTACGTCAGGAAATTGGGGTCTACAATTCTATCTCCTCACAACAGGCTGAAAATATAGCTGGGATGATGCATGAAAAGGGACACACGAAGGGAAAAGAACATAATTAAAAATGACATGGGGTCAAGGCATGGCAGGGCTAAAGGGATTAGTGTGGGCAAAGAGACTTCCTTCTGAAATCAGATCAGGTATACACTTTTCCTAAAGCTGCTGTGACATTTATCGTAAGGAAAGGACCTTTCTACTCCTCCTCTGTGGCGGCCTTGGATCACAACACCTGGTTCTGTTCCAGGGAAACAGAAAAGAAGAACAAGATAGCTTCCATCCTTCCCCACCTCCAGTGTTAGGCTTGTCCTTTGTCAAGTTCCTGATGCTGCCAGCGACAGCATCAGGGAGGGGTGGGCAGGAGAAAATGCTGCAGGCTCATTGAGAATTCTGGACACAGTGTTTAAACCTGGAACATGCTGGAGCTGAGTTCCTGTGAGATTCCCACAGGTTCTGAGAGCCTGAGTTAAGACAAAAAACGTCTCTACTTCCGAGTGAGCTTCTACTCCTCTGATGGAGTCATCACTAGGCAACAGTTTTCTGTGACTCTAAAAACCATGTGGGTAAAAGATTATTTATTTCTATATATGGCCAGGAAAGAGCCCAATCGTGGGCCAGCTTCCTGGTTGACCCTGTCCAGTTTTTCCAGACCTGCAGACTCCAGAGACTTGCAGGCTGGACATTGGTTTCTGTGGCCTGTGTGTAATTGGGCTGAGCATTGGAAAAATCTGGCTCCCAGAGCGACTGCCCACAGTTGTCCTCGTCCCCCACCCTTCTTGCCTTGCCTCTCCTCCCTCAGAATGCTGCAGCTAAAATGCAAATAATGAAGCTCTCACAGCTGCAGCCCTGCTAAAAATAGAAAGTTTGTTTATTTTTATGTTCGTGAAGCCCTTTTCCTGCTGTTGCTGTTGTTATGAGCATAACTCCCAGGCAGGAATGGGAAGGACTTTGTGTGCTGGTCACCAGCCAAATGAGTTCTGTCTTGCACTGGGGGCTCAGATCTGGAAATGTATTCTAGCACCAGAGGATCCAGTGGTCTGTTTTCTTATTTGAGCCTTTCCTCTATTAGCTGACACCTGCCCTAGAGAATTTGGGCTGTGGGTATCTTGGTTTTTAGATGATCTGCATGAATGTACTTCCTTCTCGGAGACAGCCTTGCCTTTATGATATGCTCACAGCAGATGCATAGGCCCAGGAAAGGACTCTGGGCTAAGAGGCAAAAAGCTTGGGTGACCTTGGGCAAGTCACAACCTCTCTGACCCTCAGTTTACTTACCCATAAAATGGGCATAACACTCGCCTACAACTGAAGTGCAATAATATCTATGAAACAATTTTGAAGAGTTCAAGGTATCTGCAAATGAATTGTTTTCTACTTTTGCTAAACAAACCCAGGCTTCTCACTTCTGTCCCCAAGGCAGATCCTCCTGTTGCCTCAAAGGACTTTTGAGTGGCCTGTCCCAAAAGGAGGAGTAGAAGGGGGGCAAGGAAACAGTACATGAGGAGGTATGTTTAGATCATATTTCTTTTGAGATATGAAGAAAATGAACTCCTGATGAAAACACTGGAGAGGTGATCTATGCTAGAACAGAAATTCCTGGATGAGGATTCAGGAAATCGAGAAAGGGGACTCTTCCACATTTTGTTAGCTTGCTGGAGGTTTTGGAGGGACGACTATCCTACTATGTGTCTTATGTCCCTTCTTACAATGTAGAACTGTTATTAATAGTTATCTTCCCAGCTGGAAGGGATCTCCACTTGCTCAACCATCTACGTCACTTGGTTTATATCCCACACGTGGAGCTTATCACCTGATTTGCAGACAGTGTCCTGGGGTGACACTTTCTCCTCGAAGATCTAACAGCTGAGGGCAGGGCTGTGTTGGATGCCTCTCTGACTCATCTGCAGCCACTGTGACTATTATATTGGCTTGGTTTTGGGGGAAAACCCTGGCATACTCAGGGCTGGTCCTGGAGCCTGGGTTGCCCTGGGCACCTCTATCCTACAAGGCTTCTCTGTTGTAAGCAATAAAGTAATGACTTTGGCTGATTGAAGCAGAAAAAGAATTTATTTAAATTAAATTTTAATTTAGTTTTAAGATTAAATTAAAATTAAATGAAATTGTAATTAAAATTTAGGGGTTCTGCGACTTGGATGAATCACCTCTTTTGGTTAGTGTACACTGAGTTTAGCATTTCCAGGGGCGCCTGGGTGGCTCAGTTGGTTAAGTGTCTGCCCCTAGCTCAGGGCATGATCCCAGGGTCCTGGGATCTAGACCTGCATCCAGCTTCCTGCTCAGTGGGGAGCCTGCTTTTCTCTCTGCCTGCCACTCCCCGTGCTTGTGCTCTTGCTCCCTCTCCTCTCTGACAAATAAATACATAAAGTCTTTAAAAAACCCCAAGTTTAACATTTCCATAAGTTTTGAATGCAGATAACAAACCAGGTTTCTGATCTGTGAATTTATTACTGTTAGAAATCATAGATTTTTTTTTTTTTTTAGAAATCATAGATATTTTTAAGTCAATTTCAGTTGTGGCAGACATTTCAAAATGTTGTTTATGCTCATTATTACTTCTGGGTAAAAAGAGTTTATTAGACCTACCACTTGATTTATTTAATGTACTAATAAAAAAAGCACAGTTATCATGCTATCATATATTTGTTTTAAAAAACTTCTAACTATATTTCAGAATTGTTGGCTGTTATATTTTGTGCATTTTAAAAACGTTCTTGGGATGCCTGGGTGGCTCAGGATACACTTCTGACTTCAGCTCAGGTCCTGAACTCAGGGTCATCTAGCCCTGGGGGGGAGACTCCAGACTCCAGGGTGAGGCTGAGCTCTGTACTCGTGGGGAGTCTGATCCTCCCTCCTCCTCCCGCCCCTCCCCTTGCTTGTGTTCTCTCTCTCTCTCACTCTCTCTCAAATAAATAGATAAAATCTTAAAAAAACCCAAAACGTTCTCCATACACTTCATAGGCTTTACCAGGCACACAAGAGATTAAGAACTCCCTGACCTAAAGCATATTAGTTAGCTTACAGCAGGATTGGCTACATAACTTCCAGGGCCTCTCGCCAAATGAAAATATGAGGTCTTTTGGTCAAAATGTTAAGAACTGGAAGACGGACAGCAGAGCATTAAACCAAGCAGGAGACCATGCTGAGCCTGGGGCCCTGTGTGACTGCACAGGTTGCTGACCCGTGAATCTCAATTCATAGGCCCTGGCTCGTAGAATTTCCAGGAAGGTCAAAGGGCCAGACTCAGGGGCTCTGTGGCCAGGGGAACGACCCAGACTGTGCAGGAGAACTGGTCTCCTGAAGACTCCGTACCACTCCTACTGACATAGGTGCCGAGGCTTGTCCCCGGGCCACATGAGAGTCAAAGCTAAAAAATGCTCCCAGGTCTGGTGTCACTGGTACGTCCAGTCAACTGAATGGAGCTATCTGCATTGTCAGAACGGATTCTGCGTGACTCCTGCTCTTATGTACGATGAGTTTCCAATTTCAAGTCTGGACTAGATGGAGGTGATTGATGGAGCCTAGTTCACGGTCATTCCTTCGGCAGTGCGGAGGTCAGTAAGCCAATGTCTATCATCGCTCACCTCCATAGACCAGCTCTGCCTTATAGGGAGAGGGACTCCCCAAACACAGAAGGGGTTCAGATGTTAAAGTGGCCAAAAAGCACGAGGAAGGTCCTTGATAGTACCCACATTCCCAACAGGTACTCTGACCACTGGGTGAGCTTCTGAAGGAAGCCAGGGGGCGGCAGAAACCAGCGGCTGCCTCTAGTAGACGAGGCTATTGGGAAAGGATACACACTGAAACATTTCAAATTTCTGGGACATTTAGCTGGTCGTTAGGATAATAAGCCCGAATATTTGGAATAGAAATTATTTAAGAAATTCGCAACGTATGGAGGTAGAACAAAAAAGCTTGGGACTTTCACCACATCTTCTCAATCTGCAAGAGCAGACAATGCCAGGAAGAATGGAGGGGCTCTGCAGAGTCACACAATACAAGGTCTAGTTAATTTAAGCATTTCCTGGAAGCAAGAGATGGTGAGTCAACATGGATAAACTTAAAGCTGAGTCCAGACCAGGGGAGGGAAGGTTGCCGTAGAAATGAACTTCCAGGTGACATAGCTTAGTGACACTCTGTGGGGTGGGGGCTGGGTCCTCAAGCCTCAGCTCATGGATCATTGTTTCCCTTCTCACTCTACCCAAAAAACAAACTGGTAAGGAAGGGATAGACTGTCCTGTTTCCCTATCCCCACGGAGGGATGGGCGGGCTGTGCTTTAGAAAGTGGTGCAAGGACAGAGCTACTCCCAGAGGGCTGGAGAAGAGCCCAGCAGAGCGCAAGCTGCTTTCTAGAAGGCCGGCAGAGGGAGAGACTGCAGCTCGCTGAACAGGTGCTCAGCCATCTGGCAGGTTCTCCAGAGGCCAGCAACACAGGGAGCCCTGCTGGCCAAGACGGAGGAGCCCTTCTTCCCCCCCAGAGGAGGCTGACAAGCACTGCCTGTGGGGCTGTCCAGAGAAGGAGCAAAGGGAACTAAATGCCCTCCCCCACCTCCTGACACCTGTCAAGGGCTCTGCATCCATTGTGTCCTTTATTCCCCACAAGGACACTTGAGAGAGAAGTTGTTTTCTCCATTTTAGAGACTGGACAGCCCGAATCCTAGAGCAGTCAGCTCTCTTTGCCTTCCCAACGCATTACCTTCAAGGGGAAAAGGAATTGGTTGCCATCTTTTGGTTGATCTCTAGTCAAAGGCTGGAGGTTTTGTCTTTTTAATAGACCTTTCCCTGGGGAAAGAATAATGATCCTTAGCCTTCCCACCCATCAAACAAAATCTCTTCAGCAAAGAAATCTTGACTTGCTGTTATTATTATTATTATTATTATTATTATTTTCTACTTCAAAAATAAAGTGCTGAATAAACTTTAGATAATTTTAGATTTACGGAAGGATCTCAAAGATAAATACTTTCACTCAGTTTCTGCTAATGTGAACATCTGATGTTATTGTGGTGTGTTTGTAAAAATTAAGAAAATTAGCGTGGATAGTATACCATTCACCCGTCTATGGAATCTTTGGGTTTTACCAGCAGTTTATTCACCAATGTCCTTGTTCGTTTGTTTTAGGATCATATTTAGGGTACCACTCTGCTTGAATTTTAAGAGAACTTTCAGTGTGCCCATGGAGGGTTTGAACCAGGATGGAAATGGTTTTCTTTATATCTTCCCTCATTTTTCCTACCAAAGTGCCGTGAGCATTAAGTGTTCTTTTAAGGTTTGTGGCTTCCACGCACCCTTAGTGGCTTCCTTGGGATAGTAATGCCAGACAAGTTGAAGTGGTGTGAGGATTTCAGAGTAAAGATGCAGCCAAGATGCAAAATATTGTGGTCTTGGATTGGAAATTTGAGGTATCCAAGTCCGTTTCTTACTTCCAGATTCTAAGTACTAAAACACAGTTGCTTTTCACAGAGACTTCTACCTCACATCTTCCTGTGAAGTCCTGGAAGTCTCTGCTCAGAATCTTGCTGTATGCTGAGGGGAAAAGACAGTAAACGTAGGTGAGGTATTGTGTGAAGTGAATTATGCGGTTGGCTTCCCCGGGTTATTCTGACCATTGTTGATAGTCCCGGGTGTGAGCTGGCAACATTTCAAGCCATGGAATGTCTTTACTATATTTAGGCTTCTGCTTATTGATTGGGCATCCTTGCTAATATAGTTTGTTTTCTTTGGCAGTGGAACTAAAAATGGCATCACTGTGAGGTACTATTGAGTCTATGACAGGTCCCTTTTTATTGTCTGCTGGTTTGGGCTCCTGGTGCTTTTGGAACTCTGTGAAATTTCAGGAGCTGGGCAGCTGGTGGGGGCAAGGGGGGCGGTTGAGTCCTTGTCATGCTGCTATGGAACTGAGATCCCACAGAATACAATGGGTATTAGAGTTATTTATGAGGCTCTATGGGATAGATTTAGCATAGTCCTAAATCTCAACTGATGATTTAGCCCCCCCATTCCCAAACTTTAATCCACCATAATATAAGAATAGGAGTATATTGTTACAATGATACATGTAACACTATCCATCTACCCAGCCCGCCTAACTCTTAGGGCTTATTTTTAGAATAGTGATCATTGCTCATATTAGTTGAGCACTTCTTATGTTAGGCAGTCTGCCGTCTCCTTTACGTGTTTTTGTTTTGTGTAATTTTTCCACAGCTCTGTGAGGTAAGTACCATTACGTTCATGCTTTGGATGAGGAAAATGAAGTTAAGAAACTTCATTTTATCTGAAGTCACTTAGTGAAGGCAGGATGTGACTCAGAGCTGTCTAACTCTGAACCCCGTATTCTCTTAACCACCTTGCTGCACTGAGCCAGGGACAGGAAGAGTTGTTAAATACACATATGCTTTCCCAGTCAATGACTCTGTCCATACTCCCCCTTTAAGCAAAGATTACTCAAGTTCTAGAAATCAATAATCTACATCATGTACTGAATTTTTACTACATGCAAAGCTCTGTGCTTGGTGCTGAAAAGAAATAGAGAGATAAAAGAAAATTCACAAAGTATCAGAGAGGAAAAAGCCCAGGAGAACGGAATTCTCATCCCAGTGCTATCACTGATTGGTTTGGCCACATCATTCAACTTCTTTGGGCATCAAATAATTTATCCGTGAAGTGAGCAGGTATGATGAGATAAACTCCAAGCTCCCTGCCTGTTCTTTGATTTTGTCCCTCCATCTTTATGCCAGACATGGCAAAGGATAATGCCAGATGTTGTCCCTGGCCGCAAGGATCACAGAACAAAATCTTCGAGAATAGGACACAATTTGAGCCCAGCAGAGTGGTGAATTGTGTACCATAGGCTATAAGCAAGCATTGGACATGTAATTACTTGAATCTCTTTCATACTCAGCAGTGTTAGGCATAAAAGACATATGTCATCATTTCTGCCCTTAATAAGGGTACAAATTAGCTGGAGAAATAGGACATAAGTACTTGGAACAATGGCTAATATGACACATTGGATAATTAAGTACTAAATTGTGTTGTGCAGTCATTGTAGGATGACGTAAAGTGATAACAAGCAACCTTTCCTGAGTTTGTAGGCATGTGCAAGATTTAAGGGATGGCAAGAAACCCTCAACAACCAAGATAAGCAATTCTTTAATGCAATTTTTTTTTTTAAATTGAGCAATGCAAAAGCTTCATGATGAACAAACTATCAAGATTTTAAATAAAGACAAGTTCAGTCGTATTGAGTTTCCCTTCCATCTCAGGCTCAAGTATGACTCAGCAGAGTCCTGTGTGCTAGCACCTTACTGCTTACTGTGTGCTACCACAGCTTACTTCTTTACATTCATTGTCTTATTTAATCCTCACAAAGACCTTGATTATTAGATTCCACTATTAGCTTCGTTTCATGGGTGAGGAAGCTGAGGCTTGGATTGCTGAAGTCACAGAGGTGGTAAGGGGCAGAAATGGAACTTGAGCTTGGGTCCCTGGCCTCATAATTGTTGCTTTTGAACACTGTCTTATATGCCCTTACAAATATACAGACAGAACTCCTTGCCCCCGTGGAAGGCTGTCCCCCAGTGTTGCCGAGCTAAGGGTTGGCTCTGCCTGGGGCAACTCTGTGGGCCTCCTGGAGGGATGCTCAGTGCACCTGTGCTCCTCACGCCTGTCACCTCCTGGCTGAAACCCTTGGGGGGCTGTTCTTTCCCTATCCTGCAAATGCCACGAGGCTGGGAACCACTGCCAAGGGACGGGGTTCCACCTCACACCAAAACTCTGGGTTACACTTCACACTCACTTCATCGGTAAGCAGGAAATCCAAGGAGAAGTCCATCCAAATTGTGCTTTCTGCCTGACCCCACAAAAAGAAGGTTCTGTGATGGTTGCCAGTATGTCACAGCAAAGGAAACCATGCTGAACGCAGAACCTGTCTCAGAAACACTTGTTATCTTAGGCCCCATCGGCAGCATCGAGCTCTGTTTCCGGGCAGGAAATGAAACCACAGTGGGCAAGATAAATCTTGAGCTTCAACTTAACAATTTGGGAACTGTCACCATCGTCTCTCAGCTTTACATCTAGCACATGTTTGTCTAAGTGGGGGGCAAAGACACTTGCCCAGATGGGCCCAAGGGGGCATTTCAGCTGAGCTGTGCTGGGTCCAGAATCCACCCAGGTGCCTTGGGGGGCCGGGCTCACATCTCTGCTGCCCAGGACAATTGGCTGTGAGCACGGATAGTGGCTTGAGATAACTAGAGGTGGGGTAAAGAGAAAGAATTATGAACCGCCAGCATGGGAATTGATTTAGAAGTTATCCAGTCCAAGTCTTCATTTCACAGGAGAGGAATTAGAAGCCCAGAGAAATTATGTGACCTTAGGAAAGGTCACATAAGCATTTCTGGCAGGCATGAGACATGAAATTGGGTAGATGACATTTTGAAGTGGCAATTTTAACGTAACCATAGGGCCATTTCGATGATGCCTAAAAAGCACTCTTTTCAGCAGTACAACACACACTTTTACTTTATTCGTTGACCTCACCTTATGCCCTTATCTCAGGTTCAGTGGGAAAACACACTGAGAGCATTTAGGGATTCCTGCAGTGGAGGCCCATGCGCAGCATGCTCTGCTATTTCTGTAGCATAAATTAGGTGATCTGTGGTAGTGAGAAAGCCTTGGGTGTCCTGGGTCTTGCCATAAATTGGCATGTCTTGTCTTTGTTTGTCATTGTTTAACTTTTTTGGTTTTATTGTTTATTGTGATGGAAATTTTTCTCTTTTCATACTGTGCAATCAAGAACCTATGGCTTAGGTTTCATAATGTATGTGGTTGATGCATTTACTTCTCACAGTCCTATCCTATTTCTGACCATGGTGAAATAGTTATTTCTCCAGGATGGTGGGTTATTTTGTCAGGTCACTGAGATGTCCACACTGGGAAGTTGTGTCTCTTTACCCTTCAGCTTCCTTCTTTCCCACCTCTCCCCAAGACTTCCATAATTGTGGGTGGCTGGTCTCATATAAATTCAAGAACCTATGAAGAGTAAGGCATCAGCGACTAAGGGCCATTTAATGACCTATAACTAAGAACAAGCAGAGATATTCAATTTAAAAATATTAGGTGAGGGGTGCCTGGGTGGCTCAGTAAGTTGAAGCCTCTGCCTTCGGCTCAGGTCATGATCCTGGGGTCCTGGAACGGAGCCCCACGTTGGGCTCTCTGCTCCATGGGGAGCCTGCTTCCTTGCCTCTCTGCCTGCTTGTGATCTCTGTCTGTCAAATAAATAAATAAAATCTTTTAAAAAGAATATTAAGTGAACTGGGCGCCTTGGTGGCTCAGTCAGTTAGGTGTCCGACTCTTGATTTCATTTCAGGTCATGATCTCAGGGTTGTGAGATGGAGTCTTGCATTGGGCTCTGTGCTGGGTGTGGAGCCTCCTTGGGATTCTCTCTTTCTCTCCCTTTGGCCCTCCCCCACTCTCTAAAAATAAATAAATATATATTAGGTGTATATAAATATTTATATATACATATAAATAAGGTGGACCGGATGAGTTCATGGAATAGGGAGTATAAGTTCTTGGTATATGCATCCACAAAGTGGGCATAATTATTTGTTGCCAATTTCACAAAGATAGTAAGATATCTTATACATGTAAGTATTATATATACCTACATTATGTATGGCTTATAAATGACCCAGTTCTTATGGAACTACCCTGAGTTTCTTGATTTTTCCCCTTTACTTGGACTTTGAACCTTTGTCCAAGGGATCCCCCTGCTTGGACTGCCCTTATCTTCTGTTGGCATGGCAAACGTCTTACCCTTTAAGGTCCAGCTCAATTGTTATTGCTTCCGAGAAATTTTTCCTAAAGCCTTCAGCTTAAATGGTCCACTCCTTTCTTTGTGCTATCATATGCCCTCAGACATACCTCAAAGATAGCCGGTCACTCTTCACTTGAAATTATTTATTTATATATCTACCTCTTTTCTTGAGGACAGGGATTGTGATCCATTCATTCAGTATTCCTGAGGCTGGCATGGTTCTTGGCACATAATAAAACCCAGTAAATACTTGTTAAGTGAACTCTGTCTTGCAGGGTAATGATGCTCTAGAAAGTGTCTAGCAGGTGCTTCAGTCACAGGTCCGTAGGACAACCGGGTCTCCTGCTCTCTGGGTCATGCAGAAAGACATGACAATGGATGTAATGAATACACCTGCCCCTTGATACCTGGAGCACTTCTGCTTCCAATTTTGCCAGTAAGAAACCAGCATTTTGGGTCCTGTGCCCATAGGCATTCATATAAACTTGAGGCTGTAAAAGAAAACCTGATTTTTAAAAAATGATTTCCAGTTTCCTTTACTATTGCTTTTAAGAAATAAAATACTTATTGAAGTATAATCCTTATCCTGTGCTGATTCCAAATTACCTTTTTATGCTGTTACCTCTTCCCTTCTCTGTGATTTTATGCTCTGACAATACATTTGTCAGTCAATAAGTATTCATTGAGAGCCCTGCAGGGTATCTAGCATTTTTAACACACTTCATACTTTCCTTAAATATTCTCCTGGTGTTCTAACTTTGGCTTCTAATAATACAGTCTAAATGAGAAAAATATTTCACTTGAAGGTGTTTGGAAGTTCATAATCTTGAGATTGGTGCTTCTGATGGGGAAAGAGACAGTCATAATTTATTGGCCTACTATGTGGCAGGAATTATGCTCCATGGTCTACATATATTATCTTACTTGACCCTCACACCTGTCCCATGTGTAGGTGGTCTGCTATTGCACTTTATGGCTAAGAAAACAGATTCAGAGAGGGCAAGCAGGTATCATTAGCAGAGGCTGAATCCAAGGCTTAAATTCAGGCCTGTCTGGGCTAAAGCTCATACTGTTTTCTATGCATTATTTTCTTAATTCATTAAATTACCCTAAACGGAAACATTTGGAATGATTACAGTTGTAAATTCCTCAAGGCTGGGACTGTGCATAAAACCAAAATGTGCCTGTTAATGATTTTGGTATGTCTTTGTGTCTCTTTCTTCTCTATACATGAACAATAGGATTCAAACTGGGGTTCCTCCCTAAGAAGCGAGGAATGATGATTCTCACCCTCCCTTCTTCCATAGTTCCAAAGAGAAATTTACAAGACTTAACCCCAAACTCAAAAGCTAGACTGTGATGTTCATTATTCCAACCACAAAATCATTCTTTTTTGATTTGTGCTTTTTATATGATTTTCATGGATCTTTCTGTTCTCTCTCTCTCTCTCTCTCTTTCTCTCTGTAAAACATCCTGGAGCAAAGTTAAACAAAAAACCCCGAAAAGTCGACAATGTGTAATTTACAAGGTATTTCGAGGTCATTCATTCATTCAATCAATTGAGCAATTTGTTTACCAATCAATTTTGAGCTCTTTGATCTATCTAAAGTGTGTCTGAAAAATCTCCATCCTTGAGGACTCTTAAGTGAGTTTCTATACAACTGACTACAAGATCATGTATTTATTCCATATTAGTCTTACGAACAAAGTCTAAAGGACTTCAGAAGAATAAGTAATGAATTTTATTGGGGGGAAAGATGAGAAAAAGGGAGAACAAGGAAACCAACAGAATAGGGAAGTCATGTGAGCTGGGTATTCAGCCATTCATTCCATAAACATCTGCTTGACCATCTTCTCTACGTCAGGTGCTATTTGAGGCATTGAAAATGCAAATGTGGTTATCCTCAAGGGGCTCACAGACCAGAAGAGGGAAAAAGAGGTGTAAGCAGCTGAAAGTTAGATACCAAGAGAGATGTACAATATACAGTGTGACTGCAGAGGGAGGGCAAATCTCTCTGTCCTGGGCTTAAGGGAGGAATAAGCAAGAATTCCTAGAGGAGATGGATTTAGCTGAATCTTGAAGGATATAAAGTATTGATGTTTTGAAAGCTATGAAGGTCTTTGGGGGGAGCACAGTGAGCAAAAACAAAACAAAACAAAACAAAACAAAACAAAACATGAAACAGCAAGGCATAGTAAGGAACTTTACACAGGTAAATGTTGGAGAGATGGGTGGGGGCAAGTGGGGGAGCAGTAGAGGATGAGTCCAGGTTGATGGGCAAAGGCTGATGGAAGAAAAATGGCCAGGAATGCTGAAGTAAGGAGTTCTTATCCTATAGACCTTGGAAAGCCATGGAAAGATTTTTTTTTAGGGGCGCCTGGGTGGCTCAGTGGGTTAAAGCCTCTGCCTTCGGCTCAGGTCATGATCCCAGGGCCCTGGAATTGAGCCCCACATCAGGCTCTCTGCTCTGCGGGGAGCCTGCTTCCTCCTCTCTCCCTGCCTGCCTCTCTGCCTACTTGTGATCTCTGTCTGTCAAATAAATAAATAAAATCTTAAAAAAAAAAAAGAAAGATTTTTTCTTTAAACAAGGGGTGACATTTGAGTGTGTTTTCATTTAAGATATCAATGAATGTAAATGTTTGAAAGTGAACATTTAATATTATTTTTCATTTATGTTACCAGAAAAGGTTTTTTAAAGCATTTACAATTACATAATAAATTTAAAAGAGAAAACCAAATTGCAAATAATGAAAATAGTTTTGAATTTTAAAAAAATATTTTATTTACTCATTTATTTTAAAGAGAGAGTGTGTGTGTGTGTGTATGTTTGAGTGGGGGGAGAAGCAGAGGGAGAGGGACAAAGAGAATCTCAAGGAGACTCCACCCTGAAGGTGGAGCCTGACCTGGGGCTCAATCTCACCACCCTAAGACCATAAACTGAGCCATAATCAAGAGTCAGATACTTAACCGATTGAGCCACCCAGGTACCCCTGAATGTAATTTTTCAATTACATTTTTATTTTGAGATAATTGTAGATTCACATGCAATTATAAAAAGTAAGATGGAGACATCCCATGTACTTTTTACCCAGTTTCCTCCAATGGTACTATCTTATAAGACCGGTACAATTTCACAACCAGGGTATTAACACTGATACAGTTAAAATAAAGAACTTTTCCATCACCACAAGAATCCCTCATGTTGACCTTTAATAACCACACACTTCTCCTCCACTCACTCCTTAATCCCTGGAAATTTATTATTTTATCCTTTTTTGGATGGTGCTTTGGATGTCTAGTCTAAGAATTCTTTGCCTAGCA
The DNA here is from genome assembly GCA_003697995.1 of Taxidea taxus jeffersonii. Taxonomy (NCBI): domain Eukaryota; kingdom Metazoa; phylum Chordata; class Mammalia; order Carnivora; family Mustelidae; genus Taxidea; species Taxidea taxus. Next base: position 1,924 of record ML098349.1, on the reverse strand, counting down.
CTAGATCCAATTAAAAAATGGGCAGAGGACCTAAATATACAGTTTTCCAAAGAAAACACTGAGATGGCCAACTGACACACGAAAAGATGCTCAACATCACTAATCCTCAGGGAAGTGCAGATCAAAACTGCAATGAGATTATCAACTCACTCCAGTCACGATGGCTAATGTTAAAAGATAAGAAGTAACAAGTGTTGGCCAGGAGAAAAATGAACACTTGTGCACTGTTGGTGGGAATGTAAATTGGTGCAACCACTATGAAAAGCAGTACAGAAATTCCTCAAAACATTAAAAATAGAAATACCGGGACGCCTGGGTGGCTCAGTTGGTTAAGCAGCTGCCTTCGGCTCAGGTCATGATCCCAGCGTCCTGGGATCGAGTCCCACATCCGGCTCCTTGCTCAGCAGGGAGCCTGCTTCTCCCTCTGCCTCTGCCTGCCTCTCTGTCTGCCTGTGCTTGTTCTTGCTCTCTCTCTCTCTCTGACAAAAAAAGATAGAAATACCATATGATCCAGTAATTCCACTAACTAGGTATTTACCCAAAGAAAACAAAAACACCAATTCAAAGAGCTACATGCACCCTATGTTTATTGAAGCATCATTTACAACAGCCAAACTATGGAAGCAACCCAAGTGTCCATCGATAGATGAATGGATAAAGAAGATATGATATATATATGTATATATGTATATATGTGTATATATACATATATATACACACACATAAATATACACAGTGGAATATTACTCAGCCATAAAGAGAATGAGATCTTGCCATTTGCAACAACATGGATGGACATAGAAGGTTTGAACTAGGTGAAGTAAGTCAGATGGAGAAAGATGAATGGATCATCAACATTTAGTATGGTTATTTAAAGGAGGTTATTTATTTATTTATTATTTAGGTTATTTATTTATTGAAGTCTTTTTTGTTTTTTAATTCTTTTTTTTTTGTTTTTTCTGTTTCCTTTTCCCTGCCTTCCTGTGGTTTATGTGAGTGTATTTTAGAATTCCATTTTGATTTTATTTAGTTGTTGCCATCTTCTCTTTTTATATATTTTTATATTTTTATTTATTTCATGCTGTTCATAATTGCTCACTGCAGCACCTTTTCATGGCTGTGCCTGAAAGTCTTTGTCGGGTAACTCTACCAACTCTTTCATCTGAAACTTGGTTCTATTATTTGTATATTTTTCATTCAGTTTGAGCTCTTCCTGGTTGTTGATAGGATAAATGATTTTCAAATGAAACTTGAACATTTTCCCATTATGTTCTGTGAGTCTAGATTTTATTTAAACCCATTTTTCCTGGCTTTTTGGGGGAGTCATCACATCATGACTATAAGGTGTGGTAGAAGTCTAAGTATCCTACCTGTCCTTTGTTGACCACTGACCTTGGAGGTGCCTTCTTTTTGTTACCACCAGGTGGAGGTGGGAGTTCTCGCCCCTACACACTGTACAGTTAAGGTGGTGTGTTACTACTGAATGCTGGTGAAAGTCCTGACTCTCCCACTAGGCCTCCTTCCAGAGGGGAAGGAGAGGGCTCCTTGTTTGTTGGAGGGAGGCAGAAGTCCAGGCTCTCAACGTGGACTCTATGGACACCATGGGGTGTGGGGAGCTCATTACTGGCCAGCGAGGATGAGGGTCTAGGCATCATATAGGACTTTCTCTGACACCACCGGGCCTGTTGGGGGCACCTCATTATGGTCTCATGAAGGGGAAGTCTAGGTTCCCACTTGGAATTTTCTGGCATCGATGGGGCCACAGCTATTTTTTTTTTTAATATTTGTTTATTTAACAGAGAGAGGGGGGGATCACAAGTAGGCAGAGAGAAAGGCGGGTTTGGGGGGAAGCAGGCTCCCTGCTGAGCAGAGAGCCCGACACGGGGCTCGATCCCAGGACCCTGGGATCATGACCTGAGCCGAA
>ML098346.1:0-45151 GCA_003697995.1 Taxidea taxus jeffersonii | reverse complement strand
GAAAGAAATTAAAAATAAATTGTTTTTGAATCTAAGGTTTTACTGCTTAAACGATTTCTTTCTTTCCGAGAGAGCGCGAACTGAAATTTTGGGCGAGGAAACCGCGGGTATAGCAAATTACTGTTTTCTGTATTACCGGGGGAAAAAAACAAGTTTTATGACTAAAGGAAACGCGTTATTCCAGGTACTCGAGAACCTTGGAGAGCTGCCAAAATTAGTTGCAGTCCCAGGACAAAATGGGGTTTAGGAAACATTTAATGACGAAAGTTGAACCAAACCCGAAATGGCTCTGAAGTGAAAAGACTGAGCAAAGAAATGCCCGTAGGTCTTCGGGAAAAGCGGCAATCCAGCTACACTTCTCCCACGGCTAGTGGCGCTGCGCGAGGCCGGGACAATCCGAAAGACCGCTCCCCGGGAGGAAGAGAGGTGCCAAGAGGGGCTCTTCGCGACGCCCCGGGCATCGCCGCGGCGGGCAAAGAAGAGGGGAGGGAGTCAGGACGGTTCGCCCTCCTCCGACTTCGGGCAAAAGAGGCTACGGGCTCCAAACTGCAGAGTCGAACGGGTGCAGAGTGAAGAAAGGGGACAGAGAGATGGAAAGTCCGAACCCCCCCGCCAACGGCGCGGCCCCGTAAAGAGAAAGGAGCCAAGTGAGCTCAAGCGAAGAGGGGGACAAAAAGAGACGGAGTGGGAGCGCGGAGACCCGCAGGGGCGAAACGGGAGTTCTGTTAAGAGACTAAAAGAAGACAGCCTACGGAGGGCAAGGGGGATTTCAGAGAGGCCAGAGAAGGAAGGAGGTCGGCGACGGTTACCAGCACCTCTCCTCCCCGAGTTCGAAACTCCTAACCAACCCTCCACACCCGCCGCCCGGATGGGGGAGGGGGCACATCTTTCCCCCACAACCTCTCCCCAGTTGGGAGAGCACAGCTGACGCCCGGGCCCGGCCCGGCCGTGAGCGCGCCTCCAGCCCGGACACTCACAATTCGCCTCTCCCTGATTTCTCCCAGTTCTTTATCCACTCTACGGGAACCACCACAGTTGCGGCCGCCATCTTCCCCTCACTAGTAGCAGAGGCCCGGATGTGTAGCACGCGAGCGAGGGGTCAAAGGGGAGCACCGCCCACGGGGAATGCCGGGAGCTGCGAGTTCGGTTTTCGATTTCCCGCCCCACTTTCCTCCCCACCCGCGGAAACCCGAGGCATTGCCTCCAACCAGGTGGCTGAGACCCATGGGTTCCTTTGCAGAGTGACTACGCCGGCCGCGCCCTCTACTACCTTTGCCCTAGCTTCCCTTTAGAACAGAAAAAATGCCATCCCTGGCCGACTCATAGCCGTTATCGTCTAACGTAGTATCTACTCCAGGCCAGTAATTCGAACATGTACTTTTCAAGCCCCTAGTATGTGCTGGACAGTGGAGACAGAGAAGCAATAAGCCATTGTGCCTACCCTCAAGGAGCTCACAGTCTGTGGGAAAGAAAAACATGAGCAGATCAATTACAATACACCCAACTAACTGCTAAGATAAAAGAAATTAATCAGGAAAGTAGCAGCCATTTACTATGTGCTAGACATGCTAATACAAGGGATACAAACAGAAACTGACCCTTGGAAACACTTAACCGCCACTAGTGCTGACACCCTACTGTAATCGGCCTCTGTCTCTGTAACCTTAGACAAAACTAGGGGGCGCAATTACCATAAGAAACAACTTGTTTACATTACAGAGTCTCAAAGCATCTCCCGACAAGATACTAAGATTTCAAAGGCGAAATAAAAACTACGGTGGGAAAACATGGCAGACACAGTCCTAATTATGATGAAAATCAGCACGCCCAGAAATGGACATCATGTGCCTACTGATAAGGTGCTACGAAAAACACTAACCAATTTTGTAGCGTTCATGACACCAAAATTCGCATAACCTGAATTAAATCATGAGGGAACATCAAACAAACCCATAGAGGGGCAGTCTACAAAATTACTGGCTTTCGCTCTTCAAAATCATCAAAGTCACTAAAGACAAAGACATATTGAGGAACTCCTCCGGATTAATAGAAACAGACATGACGACTGATCCCCAGCCAGATAAAGAACATTTTTCTTTTGCTCAAAAGGGTATTACTGGGACAGCTGACAAAATTTGAGTGTCTATAGATTAATAATACGGTATCAATGTAAATTTCTTGATTTTTATACTTGTGCTATGGTTAATGTGAAAGTCCTTGTTTAAGAAAATACTGGCTGGGGGTACCTGGGTGGCTCAATGGGGTAAAGCCTCTGCCTTCAGCTCAGGTCATGATCCCAGAGTCCTGGGATTGAGCCTCGCATTGGGCTCTCTGCTCCTCCGGGAGCCTGCTTCCTCCTCTCTCTCTGCCTCCCTCTCTGCCTACTTGTAATCTCTGTCTGTCAAATAAACAAATAAAATCTTTAAAAAAAAAGAAAATACTGGCTGGAGGGGCGCCTGGGTGGATCAGATTTTTGAGCGTCTGCCTTCCGCTGAGGTCATGATGTCCAGGTCCTGGGATCCTCCCAGCTCGGTGGGGAGTCTGCTTCTCCCTCTCCCTCTGCCTCTCCCCCTGTTTGTGTTCTCTATCTCTCCGTCTCTCTGTATCTCTCTCAAATGAATAAATAAAATCTTAAAAAAGAAAATACTCGCTGGAGTATTTAGAGATAATGGGGCATTATGTTGCAACTTACTCTAAAATACCTCAGAAGAAAGCCATAGGATGATTAAGCAAATGCAAAATATTAACATTTTAGGAGTATAAGTGAAGGACATGCAAGGATTCTTTGCTTTATTTGTGCAGCTTTACAAAACAAAAAAAGTTTTAAAAATAAGTGTTTGGCAGAAATTTTAGAAAATATAGGCAAACCAAAGAAAGGAATCCTACCACACATATATTTAGGTATGAACTTTAGATCTAGTATTTCTTGGCATCCCTGGGTGGCTCATTCGTTTAGTATCTGCTTTTGGCTCACATCCTGATCCCAGGGTCCTGGAATCAAGCCCACATCGGGCTCCCGGCTCAGCAGGAAGCCTGCTTCTCCCACTCCCACTCCCCCTATTTGTGCTCCCTCTCTCGCTGTGTCTATCTTTGTCAAATAAATAAATAAAGTCTTTTTTTTTTTAAAGAACTAGTATCTTCTAAATTTGGTAATTTTCACCAAAAGCACCAGGTTCGTTTGCATTGAAAAGCTGTTGGAGAGAAAGGCTGTATTCTTCAGAATAAGTTCTGGAGAAATACTACATTGTTCATGATTGTTTTTCATCAGCTATATCTAGTCTCCTAACATCCTGTCTGGTTTTGAAATCCTAGAACCGCTAATTAGAAAATACATACTGCTTAGTTTCAATGACATCTCATAAAAACCCTTTGCCATTTCAAAGAGGTTCAGAGATACAAGTGCCCACTGATCTTTTTATTTTTCATTACTATGGATTTTTCAAGTGTCAACAAAAAGATATAGTGAATCTTTGCTGTACCATCATCCTCACTTAAAGAAATGTGAAATCATTATTACAGGATAGTTTCTGTGATACAACAAACACTATTCTGCTGCTTATGTATACTTCACTGTACAATGGATAGCAGTGGGCACTATCCACATTTGAGTCCAGGTAATTCTTTACAGAGGACAGGGAGGATCCTGTGTATTGTAGAACTCCTCCTCCCCAAAACACAAGTTGTTACTGAAAGTCTCTCCAGACATTGCAAAATGTCTCCAGCAGTGCAAAATAACCCCCCTGTTGAGAGCCACTGACAATATTCTGCTGTATTGTAGTTTACCTTGCCACTTTATCACAGTGATTTTTCCTTCCAAACACTGAACTGTGCACAGTATGCATACTACTCAGTATGCCACAAATATGGTATGACTTGACTGCAGTGATGCCCTTTGAAGCTTTGATTTTCCCTTCTCCCAGAGCCTGCAGAACTATTTTTACACGTTATGATGACTCCTTTAGGAATTCCTCAGAGCTAATTGGCTTTCCACTCTATAAGACTGCAAAGCTATCATACCTTCTGCATCTTTGCTGGTAGCTCGCCTGTTCTTTGCTATCAGAGTCTAGTATTATCTCAGCAGCTGAGAGTACTGTTCCCGGGTGATCTCACTGGCTCCGGGCTACCAATGGACTAGGCAGAGACTGAGGTCTGTGATGAAGGCTAGGGATTGGGTAGTTTCAATGCTGACAGTATGATGCATGGAGTGATAGTTTAATTTTAGGTTACTGTAAAGTCAAGAAAAAGTAAATAAAATAATCAAAGAATGAATGCAAAAACTGTACCCTTTGTGGAACTGTGCCCTAGAATGCTGAGTATTGGTAATGGATTTCTATTAACTAAAGACTTAATTATGTTAAATATACATTTAAAATTTCTAGGATAACCACTAACATAAAAGGATATTCTATCTCTTCCAAACTACTGAAAATTAAAAGAGAGAAAGAGAAAAAAATCAACCAATCCAAAAAAGGCAAGAAAGGAGGAAAAACTTTTTGGAAAAGTGGGACAAAGAGAAAGAGGAAGATGGTAGATTTAAACTTAAATATATCAATAATTGCATAAAATCGGGGCATCTGGGTGGCTCAGTGGGTTAAAGCCTCTGCCTTCGGCTCAGGTCATGATCCCAGGGTCCTAGAATGGAGCCCTGCATCAGGCTCTCTGCTCAGCGGGGAGCCTGCTTCCTCCTCTCTCTCTGCCTGCCTCTCTGCCTGCTTGTGATCTCTGTCAATTAACCATATACTCCAGTTAAAAGAAAAGATTATCAGTCTGGATTTAAAGAAGTCTAGTTATAGGGTGCCTGGGTGGCTCAGAGGTTAAGCCTCTGCCTTCAGCTCATGATCCCAGAGTCCTGGGATCAAGCCCAGCATCTGGCTCTCTGCTCGGCAGGATACCTGCTTCCCCCTCGCTCTCTGCCTGCCTGCTTGTGATCTTTCACCCTCTCTCTCTGTCAAATAAATAAATAAAATCTTTTTTTAAAAAGTCTAGTTATTTTTAAGAGATACTCCCAAAACACACACACACGCACACACACACACACACACACAGTAAGCTTGAAAGTAAAAATGATGGAAAAAATACACAGGCAAATAGTATGATCAACAAAAAATAAGCTGTTTATAGCTAGATTAATATCACGCAAAACAGACTTCAAAGGAAAAATAATTACTAGATTTAAAGAAAGTTATAAGGCTCAGTTGGTAGAGCATGGAACTCTTGATCTTGGGGTTGTAAGTTCAAGACCCATGCTGGATGTAAGATTACTTAAAAATAAAATCTTTTAAAAATAATTTTTAAGGGGCATCCGGGTGGCTCAGTCAGTTAGGCCACTGCCTTTGCCTCAGGTTGTGGTCTTGGGGTCCTGGGATAGAGTTCCATGTCCAGCTCCTTGCTCAGCGGGGAGCCTGCTTCTCTCTCTGCCTGCTTGTGCTCTCTCTCTCTCTGACAGATAAATAAATAAAATCTTCAAAAAAAATTTTTAAATAGAGGTTACAATATATTGATAAAAATTTCAATTCAGGGGTGTCTGGATGGCTTAGCCATTAAGCATCTGCCTTTGGCTCAGGTCAGGATCCCCGGGTCCTGGGATCAAGCCCCCCATCATGTTCCCTGCTCAAGGGAAAGCCTGCTTCTCCCTCTCCCACTTCCCTGCTTATGTTCCCTCTCTCGCTTTCTCTCTCTTTCTCCCAAATAAACAAAATCTTTAAAAAATTTCAGCAGAAAAATGTAATAATACTAACCTTGAATGTACTCAACTGCTTTGACTATGTGAAACAAAAATTAACAGGAATACAAGGAGAAATAGACAAACCACCAACACTGTAAGTTTTTAGTTCATCTCTCTCATAAATTCATAGATGGAGCAGACAAAAAAATCAGTAAAGATTAAGAAAATTTGAACATCAAATGAACTAACTTGCTCTAGTAGACATACAAAGAACACTGTACCTAGCAACTGGCAAATAAACATTCTTTACAAGAACACATGAACAAGTCACCATGTACAGATTGTTCACTGATCAAAAACACCTAGCCAAGGGGACAAGTGGGAGTCAAAATCCATCCTAAGCTCCACTTGATAAACCATGTGCTCAGGTGTGGTGTTACATCTATCTGGAAGAAAGAGCATGTTTTCCTAATTCATACAAAAACAATATATCATTTAGTAGTGATCCAGCACATGAAAGTTAATTCATGAAAGTTAATCATATGCTAGCTTAAAAAAAATGTCAACGAATTTCAAAGACTCAGTCTCAAACAGTTCACATTTTCTGACCACACTGCAACTAAAGTGGAAATCAATAACAAGAAGATAAAGAAAACATCTATGTTTGGAAATTTTAAAATATACTTTGAAATCACATATCTATCAAAGAAAAAATCATACTAAAAATTAGAAAATACTTAGAACAGAACAATAATGAAACTATTACATATCAAAATTAATAGGGGTACTTGGCTGGACCAGTCATAGAGGAAGTGACTCTTGATCTTGGGGTTGTGAGCTCAAGCCCCACCTTGGGCATAGAGCCTAATTAAGAAAAAGAAAACTAATTTAAAATTATGGGTTGCAGCCCAAGTCGTAGTTAGAAAGAAATTTATGTTGTGAAAACTTTGTATTATTAAAGAAGTAAGGCTGGGGGACGCCTGGGTGGTTCAGTGGGTTAAAACCTCTGCCTTCAGCTCAGGTCATGGTTCCAGGGTCCTTGGATCGAGTCCCGCATTGGGCTCTCTGCTCAGCAGGGAGCCTGCTTTCTCTCTCTCTCTCTCTCTCTCTCTCTCTCTGCCTGCCTCTCTGCCTACTTGTGATCTCTGTCAAATAAATAAATAAAATATTTTTTTTTAAAAAAGAAGTAAGGCTGGGACACTTGGGTGGCTCTGTCGGTTAAGCATCTGCCTTCAGCTCAGGTCATGGTCCCAGGGTCATGGGCTTGAGTCCCGCATCGTGCTCCCTGCTCAGTGGGGAGCCTGCTTCTCCCTCTCCCACTCTCCCTGCTTGTGTTCCTGCTCTGCTGTCTCTCTCTGTCAAATAAATAAAATCTTTTTTAAAAATTAAAAAGTAGGGACACCTGGGTGGCTCAGTTGGTTAAGTGGTTGCCTTCGGCTCAGGTCATGATCCCAGCGTCCTGGGATAGAGTCCCACATCGGGCTCCTTGCTCGGCAGGGAGCCTGCTTCTCCCTCTGCCTGCCTCTCTGTCTGCCTGTGTTCTCTCTCTCTCTCTCTAATAAAAAAAAGTCTTTAAAAAAAAATTAAAAAGTAAAAATAAATAAAAATTAAAAAAGAAAGAAAGAAGCAAGGTTGGAAATTAAAAAGCTAAGCATCCAATTTAAGAAGTTACAAAAACAGTAACAGAGTAAATGAAAGAAAGCAGAAATAAGGATATTTCAAAATAAGAAATACTTTTAAAAAAAAGAAAATGTCCAATACAAAAGATCAATAAAACCCAAAACTGGTTGGTTGAAAAGTCTAATAAGACTGATTACAAAAATGGGAGAAGGTATATATAAACAAATATTAAGAATTGTATCAGTTGGGCTCCTGACAGGAAACAGATGACATACTCAAAGTGGATAATTAAAGACAGGTTTTTTTTAGATTTTATTTTTAAGAAATCTCTACACCCAATGTGGGACTCAGACTTAAAACCCTGAGATCAAGAAGCACATGTTCTACAGGCTGAGCCAGCCAGGCGCCCCTAAAGACAGTTTAATGAAGGAACCACACACAAGGATGTGGGTGGGCTGGATTAAGGGAAATCAAGAATGGATGGTGAAGAACCTCAGGGCTAGCAACACTGGAAGATGTTAGCACCTGTAAACCTGAAGGGACCTGAAGGAGAAGGAATGGTTACCAAAAACTAAGGCAACAAGGAAAAATAAAATGAAATAATAAGGGAGGAACATACAACAGGAACTGTGGCCTTCTGTAGAGGAATCACTGCCAACTCACATCCCTGCAGGGAGGGAATGTGGGGAATAAATTTCCTGACCTTTCCCTCCTTCCACCATCTGATCTCCTGCTGCTAATACCTCCTATTGGCTGACAGCTACTAAGAGCCATAATGCAGGGGAGCCAAATACAGTTAATGTGGGTCAGGGAACAGAGGTGGGTGGAGAAGGATGTAAAGTGAACCTTGAGAAGGAAAACAGAGAATTCCCAGCATGGACCATTCCTTTTGTACCTCCACACCACTCTTGCCCCTCATCCAGATGAAATCTCCATGATCTCAAACGAAATGTACAAATTCCCATCAGCTACTATATCATTGCAGGGGGGTGTCAATTCATTCATACTCCCACATGAAATCTAAAATATTAACCACCACCAGTGTTTTTCATAAAAAGTAGAAAGGAAAGGGTGCTCTAAACATAAAACATAGTTGCCATAGGGGTGCCTGGGTGGCTCAGTCGGTTACGCTCTGACTCTTGATTTCAGCTCAGGTCATGATCTCAGGGTTGTGGGCTCAAGCCCTGCGTTGGGCTCCCATGCTGGGAGTGGAACCTGTTTGAGATTCTCTCTCTCCTTCTTCCTCTGCCCCTCCCCCTGCATGCACTTGCACATGCTCTCGCTCTCTCTCTCTCTCTCTCTCTCTCTTAAATAAATAAATAAATGTCTTTTTAAAAAATTAAGAAAAGAAACATAGTTGCTATAGTCCCTGCTTCTGTAGCTTGAAGCAGGCCCTAAATTGATAATCATAGCTTCAATTTTTCTGCCACCCACTCCATGCTTCCCTTGCTCTCTGTTAGCATCTCAATAGGATAGTATACATTCCCTGGTAGAGTGATCTAAACCTTCATCCCCACAGGGTATCTGAATCCTTATGATCTTACCTTGACTATGTTACCAGTTTGCACTGACCAGTACTATTGAACAAGGGATGGATAAGGGGCAACCTTGTAAAGCCCCTGAGTTCTAGAGATAGTTTTCTCCTTGCTTCCATTGCATAGGAGCAACCTAATCTGCCTTTGGTAATCAGGATAGACCACCCAGGTCTATACAGTGACCCCTTGTCTGCCTGTTAGTTAAACAGCCTGAAGAACACAAAATGGCCAGAGGGCAGTGTTAGTTTCCAAAACATCAGAATGCTGACATGTTCCCCTGGTGGAAGCATTTCTCCCTCAGGCATTAGAACCTCTTAACCCACTGAGTCCAAGATGTAGGGGTGGGAAGAAAATATTTCTTCACGGGGAGGGGTTAATCCCACCTCACCTCTGGAATCCAGGACCCATACATTCTGGCTACAAGAGAGATGATATGATATAGTGGCCCCTGGTTTAAAGTATATACTAAGTTCTGTAGGACAGTATCCCAAACATGCAGTTTATGGTGCCATAACTGAGCCTTTGGCAGGAAATTTCAGCATTCTATCTAGTTAATTTTTTTCTGGGTGATGAGACATGTGATAAGACCAAAGAATTCCATGGGGACAAGCCCATGGCCACACTTCCTTCATGCTAAACTGAGTTTCTTTGTTGGAAACAATGTTGGGTGGGATACCATGGTGATGAATCAGGCATTCTGTGAGTGCACATGGTGGTGCTGGCAGAAACTTTGCAGGCATGAAATGCAAATCCATATTCAGAATATGTATCTATTCCTGTGAAGACAGTGGGTGCCTCCTCCGTGATGGAAGGGGGTTCAGTGTAACCAATCTGCCACCAGATGACTACCTGATTCCCCCCAAGGAATGGTGCCATATTGGTGCCTCAGCGTTTGGTCTCTGCTTATAAGCAGATTACCAATTCAAAGTGGTGATAGACAAATCAGTTTCAGTGAGAAAAGACCCCATATATACACCCCATCCCAGCTGCCACAGCCATTTTGTATATGGGTCTACTGAGCAAGCACTAGGGTAGCTAAAGAGGCTAACGTCAATAGAATAAGTTATCTTATCCACCTGATTCTGAGACCTCTTCCACAGTGGGTGTCCTCTAGACGCAATTGTATGGAATACAGATATCTATCTAAGAGGCTTATGCATATACATTTTTCCTAGGCTTCCTTGTCACCAAATTCCTCTCTTTCTCTTTCCACATTCTTCACCATCTAGCCAACATGTTAGCTTCTGCCCCTGCATCAGTCTACATCAGTATATTAGGCCATTTCTCCTTCCACCGAAGCAGACGACTAGATGTACTGCTTGAGAGGATTTTCCTTTACCTCTGTCTTCAGGGGCCACCCCTGAGTAGAGCTGTCAGCCACCTGTGACCTACTTCTGCCAGGCGCCAGCCTACCATGCCATGACCCATCTATAAAGCCATAAGCCTACATTTTCTTGCTCTGTTTAATGATTATAAAGAACTTTCCTTAATGCCATATGTAGGGGCTGATGGAAAGGCAGCAATATAGTAGGAGCAAGTATTATGTGAGTGTGAGCTAGTTCCTCATTCACTTTACTTTTACTTTCCCAATTTTCTCAGATCTGATTTCATTCACAGTTTCCATTTAACAATGAAATGCTGCTGCACATGGCCATCTGATGATTGGGTGCATTAGATAATACTCATTTCCTAATGGCCAAATCAAGTCACATAGTCTCCTGGTGTCTCATGGTCAGTAATTCAGTCACTGTCGGAACCTAGTAGCAATACAGGTATTGCCTTTCAAATGGAAAATAATCGTCAATTAAGGAAAGTCTGGCCTTACTTCAACACCCTAAGAATCTGTGCTGTGATGCTTCTATTGAGGCTTCATAGAACACCTACCACAGACTCAGATTTGTTGCTGAGGTTTTTCTTGCTTCAGATCCCACTCAAAACTGACATCCTTACAGGTTACTCAGTAAATGGGTTAGAGAAGAATATATGTTGCCAAATAGAATATATGTTGCCTCCTAAATCCAGAGAGGTCTACCAAGTATTGGTTTCTTTCTTTGGGGTGGGCAGTGCAAGGAAAACAACTTATCTTACTTCAGAAGAGATATTCTGGCATTCCCCAGATCACTGGACCCCTAGAAATATCATCCATCCTGAACTGTCACAGGGCTTATCTCCCATCCTCTGGTCATGAGGCATCTAGAACACTTGATTCTTCCTGACCCTCAGAGTCATTAGCATAATGCCATCATGTCATGGACCAGCATTATGTCTGTGGAATAAAAAGACAAGTTCCTTCTAGACGAGATTATGACAGAAAACAGCATAGTTTAAGATAGCCCTGAGGTAAGAGAGCCAGTACAAACTATTTCTGATTATCTCTGCTGATGATAGTTTCTAGGTCAATAGGTGCCAGAGGCTGGGTTGATTTACTCCAATAAAGATACCACATTAAGAAACACAGTTGTGATTGGTGTCACAACCTGATTAAATTAACAATAATTCAAAAGCGTTCTCCAAAACTTGTATGCCTTTACCCACAGGCTGAACAGGCAAGTTATATAGGGGCATGTGGTTGGAGTCATCATGATTTCATCATTCGAGTCTTTGGTGGTGGCTCTTATCTCTTCAATTGCCCCAGGAATTTGGTGTTGCTTTGGTTTACTTTCTTGGCAGTAAAGGTGAAAGGGGTGAGAGATGCAGTTCCAGGGGATACTACTTGACCTTTCCTATAGTGAGAGCCTTCCCTCCATGGATCATGAGTCAGAAAAATAAAGTGTGGTGATTCGGCCAAGATGGGTCCAATTTCCCACTGAAATGAACTCAGACCAAGACCTAATTTATCACCTGAATCCCTAAGACCCCATTCTGGAGATAAACCACAGTGGCACACTGTCCAACAATTAGCATCAATTCAGAACTGGAATCTTATAACCTTCAGAAAGTTCCAGATATTTTCTTTGCCCTGGTCATGGCCTCCTAGTAAATGACCATAGGTCTCAGACTGAGGAACATTTGAAGGAAGATTTGTAGTATATATCTGTGATAGCATTGCAGTAAGGTCCTTTCTCAAAGAGATCTGGCCTCTCCCTTAATCAAGGAGCTCAAAAAAAAAAAAAAAAAAGGTTAAGGACTTCCAGATCTGTGAACCGGCTTAGTAGATCTGGGAACAGAGTCGGAGTTCAAGAGTCTGCAAAATTTTTGCCCACCAGACCTAGAATTTTTCTGTTTCTCTATATCACATCTATTTCATTCCTAGGAAATTCCATAAACAATCACCCCCTGCAAGAGACGGAGATCACCCACTGCAAGAGATGGAGATCAAAACACTCTATCCTTGTGCTTTATGTCAGTTGCATCCATATTAGTTAAGCACCATCACCTGGACTTTACCCTTTAGGACTCCATTATTCCTTTTGAAATCAGGGCATCCACTTCCACTGAAGCATCTCCCACTATTATCTCTGGCCTATGGAGGTTATTCCATAGAGTTTTCCAACCATACTGGGGCTCCCCTCACCAACATATTTCCTTTTTTTTAAATTAAATTAAATTAGCCAGCTTATAGTACATAATTAGTTTTTGATGTTGTGTTCAATGATTCATTAGTTGCAAATAACACCCAATATATTTCTTAATGCTTTAGTGCAGAGTGTCCTCCCAATAGGGTGACCCGCCGGTGCAGATTTTCCTGGGACTGCCACAGTTTTAAAACTGAAAATCTGGGGCACCTGGGTGGCTCAGTGGGTTAAAGCCTCTGCCTTCAGCTCAGGTCATGATCCCAGGGTCCTGGGATCGAGCCCCACATTGGGCTCTCTGCTCACCAGGGAGCCTGCTTCCCCCTTTCTCTCTCTGTCTGCCTCTCTGCCTACTTGTGATCTCTGTTTGTCAAATAAATAAATAAAATCTTTTTAAAAAATCTTTTAAAAATTTAAAAAAAAATAAAACTGAAAATCCCACAACCCAAGAAACCCTACTACAGTTCATATGAGTAGAGTTACTGGTAGGCACTGAGAAGATTGCATGCCATAGATTCACTTCAACATTCTCTTCTCCTTGGACATTAGGGCTATACTGAAATCCCATGATTCTTATGGGAGAGGAGACAATGAACTGTTGGGGGTGTTGGTCCTGAGGAGAATCAGTATTTCCTGTGAGAAAAACATACCCCATGGAAGTCATCAAAAGGTTTTTAGGCAGAAGAAGGCTGGTACCATGAGACAAAATACAACCATTAGACAAAAGACGTACGAATCCTTCTATTGTCAAGGAAGTTTCAGGGAAACGTGGAGGCTAAATTTTTCTCAGCTTCATCTGTTTATGCCCAAATATTTCCACCCAGTGTGTTAGGGTCCTTTTCTTTCCCCAGAAGAGCCCATCAGTTAACCTCAGAGCTCTAACAAGGCCATACCTTTAATCAGTGCTGCACCTCTGCAATGTTTATGATCAGTCCCTGGGCATGATTATCAGGCATATCCATCCTACAGTTCCAGGAGAATAAAGACTACTTGAATGGTGACAGTGAGGCTCTTTGATTTTCCACTCTGATCTATGTTGTACATTCAAGGCTTTCCATTTGTCCTTTTTTCTGTATAAGCTCTCTACAGTCATCAGAAGCAGTTAGCCCTAGCTACATCCTTTGCAATCATCGCTGTCACCATAGGGACTAAGTGCTCTAGCCACTTGATTTCCCAAAGCTTTGCCCTCCACTTGTATTCCATTTCAAGCCACCATCGCTGATAATTTGAGTAATCATCATTCAGTGCATACCACGCATTACAAGTGTCTCATTTTCCCCTAGAAAAGAGGTTGTCGCAGATTGCATTCTTTAGGAAGCCAAAGCTGAAATTGAGTTAGGATGCAAAGCATTTACTGGAGAGTGAAACCTGTGAAGCAAATGAGGAGATGGTAGCCTGGGCAGAGGCAGTACAGGCAGGCAAAACAAACCCAAATCTAAAATATGTATCGATTCCATCAAAGACAACTCACTCTCCCTTCCAAGGTGGAAGGGGTCTAATGGAATTAAGACCATAAGGTGCCTGGCTAGTGTCCCTTTGGCCATCAGCACTGTATAAAGGACTCACCATTGGTCTCTGCTGTTGGCTTCTTGGGCACTCAGCAGGTAGCAGTAGCTAACCCAGCCTTGGAGAAATGAAGCCCATGCTTCTGGACCCACACATTGCCTCCCTCCCTACCTGCCTGCATAACCATCTCTTCAGGGCCCCATGGCACAAGTACTATGGTGGCCAAGGAGAAAGTCTGGCTTATCCACCTGGCTGGTTTTGAATCTACTCTGCAGTGAATGCTCTTTGAAATGTAAGACAAAGATATGCACACTGGGAACAAACACCAGGGGCCCATCTACATATCTCTTTCCCAGACATCCTTGCCACTGGTATGGCAGCATTGTTCTTCTACACCTCCAATAAGCCAAGATACTTGCCACTTTTCAGGATTCACTGTGTATGTCCACATACCAGGCTTCAGCTCCCTCCATAGAAAAGGAATGCCTGGGGCACCTGGGTGGCTCAGTGGGTTAAGCCTCTGCCTTCAGCTCAGGTCATGATCTCAGGGTCCTGGGATCGAGCCCCACATCGGGCTCTCTGCTCAGAGGGGAGTCTGCTTCCCCCTCTCTCTCTGCCTGCCTCTCTGCCTACTTGTAATCTCTGTCTGTCAAATAAATAAATAAGATCTTAAAAAAAGAGAAAAGAAAAGGAATGCCCTAGAGTACTACCCACTGGAATAGTTCCCTTTAGCTGATAGGAAAGGGGGCAAAAGAAATGGGCAAGCATTTCTCAGAAGAGGCCCAATGAATGTAATCGGAGAAACATAAAATAACATATTATGTACACATTATGCCACCAAATTGTTGACAATTCAAATTTCAGTGTCCATAGATGAAGTTTATTGGCACACAGCCAAGCTCCTTCATTTACATATTGTCTCTGGCTGCTTTCCCACTCCAAAGGCAGAGTTGTGTGGTTGCATCAGACTCTGTGGTCCACAAAGCCAAAAATGCTGTCAGCTCCTTTTCTAGAGGGTAAAGTTCAAGAAAATTTTAAGTTAAATTAAGGTGAGTTAAACACAGAATTTCAACATTTCTATCTTATTCAGAACATTCTTAGGAGCAGCATAGAGAAAAGAATAAGGAAGAGAGTTAACCTCTTTTCCCTGGAAAAGATCCCTGGGAAAAGATCCAGGGAGTGGTGCCTAAAAAAGAAAAGTAAAGTCAGTGGTTCTCAGACTTGAGTGGGCATCAGAACTACCTGGAAGGTTTCTTAACAACAGACTTCTGGGCCCTGCTCCCAGGGGTTTCACTCAGTAGGTGAGGCTTCAGAATGTGCCTTTCTAACAAGTTCCCAGGTGATGTTGCTGTTGCTGGTCTGCAGACCACACTTTGAGAATTGCTGCTCTATGAGTTAGAGGTGATTCCTAAACTAAGATACTCCAGCAACCTGCATCAGAATCACCTAGATGCCCAGCCCCCTGGTGCTTACATTTGAGTGAAGAAGCAATAAAATAAACAATTAAACAAGGGGTGCCTGGCTGGCTCAGTCAATAGAGGATGCAAGACTCTTGATCTGGGGATTGTGAGTTCCAACCCCACGTGGGGGGATTACTTAAGTAAACTTAAAAAAATAAACAATTAAATAGATATATAATGTCATATAAAATAAAACGGATTGCGGGAACGGAGAGTGATAGGGCATGCTATTTAAGACAGGGTGGTCAAGTCAGGCCCTCTCTAAGAAGATGACACAGGACAGAGACTTAATGAAAGAGGAGAGCAAGCTATTAATAAATTAACATTAATGTTAATTAATATCAATATGTTAATATGTGAGGGAGGAGTATTGGAGGTAGAAAGAACAATCAGTGCAAAAACCATGAGACAGGAATGTGCTTGGTGTGGGTTCCCAGAACAATCCAAGGCCAAGAATTTGACTCTTTGTTCTTTCTGGTTCCTTGTGTTCTTCCTTCCCAAGGGCAATAAGCTTCAGTTTACTCTCTATCACACAAATAGAATCATATAATACATGCTGTTCTGCAACTTGCATTTTCCCTTAGTGATAAATAATGAACATCCTTTCATGTCCCTACATTTAAGATTGGTCTCATTGTTTATGAAGGCTGAATATTCTTTTGTAGACAGGTACCAGACATTTACTTTTTAAAAATCAATGATTTGTATAACCAGTTTTCTATAGATGAACAATTAGATTGCTTCCATTTCTTGGCTATGACCCAGAAAATGCTACAGTATGCTTTTACATATGTGTGTGTGGGTTTGTGTCTGTGTGCTTGTTCATGCATTCCTTTATGCACTAAAAACTTATTGAGCTGCCACTATACGTTCAGTACCGTGTTATATGCTGAAAATACAATGGTAGGCAAAACAGACATGGTTCTTATTCTCATGGAATAAAGGATCTACTAGGAGAGAAAAATCACACAAGAAATATGTAATTACAAACTTCAAGAAGTGAGAGCAAGTTATGGCAGACAGTTGTTCAACTAATCCAACTCCCACTCTCAAGCCTCCTTCCAAATAGAATTTTGGCCAATGAGACAAAAGTAGATTGTGGGAGGCAAATCATGGTCCCCTCAATCACATCCCAATCCCCAGAAACTGTGCATATGTTGGGTTACATGGCAAAGAATTAAGGTTGGAGATAGAATTAAGCTTACTAATCAGTCAACCTTAGAAGAGGGAGCATAAGCCCTGGGTGGAAGAGAAAATCACTAACTTCTACTCCTGAAACTAATATTACACTATATATTAACCAACTAAATTTTAAATAAAACTGTGAAACAAAAAGAAGAAAAATAAGGAGGAGGAGGAGAAGAAGGAGAAGTAGGAGGAGGAGAAGGAGATGGAGAAGGAGAAAGTGAAGGAGGAGAAGAAGAGGCAGCGTATCCTGGATTATCCAGGCAGGCCCAATATCATCACAAAGATCCTTAAACGTGCAGATGGAGGGCCACAAAGTCAGAGATGTGATGACAAAAAGCAGAAGTCAAAGTGATGTGATTGCTGCGCATGAAGATGGAAGGGGGGCCACAGTCAAGAAATGCAGGCACCTTCTGGAAGCTAGAAAAGTCAAGGAAACCGGTACTCCCGTAGAGCCCAGAGAAGGAAGGCAACCCTACAGACACTGTGATTTTAGCCTAGCAAAAGCCATTTCAGACTTCTGACATCAAGAGCTGTAAGATGATTAGCTTGTGTTGTTTTAAGCCACTACATTCACAGAAGTTTGTTATAGCAGGTAGAGGAAACTCATGCATGAATTCCTTGGGAAAACTGTTGCTTTCCTGACACACGTATCATCCCTCTCACTTCTACCTTATTCTTTTCTTGAATGTGGAGCCATAGAAGTCATCCAGTGACACTAAGGGAAAGGCCAAGAGAACTGCGCATCCATCAGCCCTGATATGGTTGAGCTGCTGAAGAAATGCCAACCACCCCTGACTTCCAGCCTTCTAGTTCTGTAAGGGAGAAAAAAAAACAAAAACAACAAACAAGCAAACAAAACATAGACCCATACTTTTCAGCTCTTGTAGTTATCCAGCTACATGCAGACAAAAACATCTCTGAATGACAAGTAGGTATAAATGGCTATGAGGGAACATCACATATCACAGACACCTAACTTGATCATGAAATGTGTGCATAGTGGGTAGCACCTGGGTGGCTCAGTGGGTTAAGTGTCTGCCTTTGGCTCAGGTTGTGATCCCAGGGTCCTGGGATCGAGCCCCATGTCCGGATCCCTGCTCAGATGGGAATCTGTTTCTTCCTTTGCCCTTCTCCCTGCTCATGCTCTCTTTCTCTCTCTCAAATGAATAAATAAAATCTTTAAAAAAAGAAATGCATGCATAGTGGAATTTTTTTCTGTCCAACATTCAATTCCCCTTCCTATTTGGGGGGGAATCCCCAGTGTGTACAGCCTTAGTGGACTGCACTACCCACTTCAAAGTCTAAAGGAGGAAATCTTTCATCTTCCTGCCCCTTGGCAACCAGTGCACAGGGCACACGCTCACCTCAACAAAAAAAGGACACAAGTGTACATAAAGAAAAGGTTAACATCCTGTGTTGATGCCCCTCCCAATTTTCCCTAGGCACTCATCGTTTCTCTTTCAATGACTTCTTATTGCTGGCACCTGTGACTCTGCCCAAGGACTTGCTGGCCACAGGGGTGTGCTTAGCCAGAAGTGGCAGGGAGTTAAGGTCCATAAGAGTAAACCTCTCAGTGATGAACATGAATATAAGAAAAATATCCCAGCCTCCTCGTTTCCTGAATGGAAAACCTGAGGCCTATTCTATTTTGTCTTCCTAAGGTCCCAATAGAGTCAAGTCCCAGTGGCCCACAGCACTAACCTCATTAACAGGCCTCGTATTGTTTTCCATGTCTTCCCTGTCTCACTCCCCCATTTCGCTCCCTGGCTTCGTAAGATTACTTTCCAAGTAAACCACTTGCTCTCAAATACTTATCTGAGGGTCTGTTTCACCCAAAGTAAGACATCTGGTACCAGAAGTGGTCTTTTGAAGTAGACCTTCAGGATGGGATTCTGGAATTGGATTACTCATACAACAGAGGAATACAAAGACCTCATTACTGCTGGTAAGTAGAGTGGTGGCAATCTCTAGCATGCTGTAGAATGACAACTGATGAGACTCTCGCCTATACTGGATTGGGATAATATATACAAATGGAAGGAAATGAGCTGGTTCTTGCAATAGCTCTAACACTTGAAAGATGAAAACTTTGAGAGTCAGGGAGTTGGTTTGTTCTTGTCAATGACCATAGAAACCCTAAAGAAAGCGAATGACATGTTTGGTCAGCCAATTATTAGGTCAAGGAACAGTAGGGAAAGCAGAAGGCCTTCATGGGAACTTTTATCTTTTTTCATCCCTTCCAGAAAGGGGGCAGGCTAGGCTAAAAATCAGTTCCAGATTTGACTGTGAGATGATAGAGTGACAGAAGAGGATGATGCTTGTCTTCCTTAAGATCTGCCCCCACCTCAGCATATTTCTTTTAGGGACAATCCTTAGTAAGGCCCAAGCAGGGAAATATCATTTCTAGTAGGAGGTAAAAGAAATTATTCACCGAATAGTTGTAGAACTTAGTGAATATATACTTGCTGGAGTTGAGAGAATAAACCTGGGAATGGATCTTGAGGGTGCTGCGCCAGGGAAAAATATAAAACTGGATATGGAAGAGTTTTTGATATTGGAACACTCTCGCATGACTCAGGATTTCACATCCTGGCAGGGATACCTGGAGTCAGTCCTAGTATGCTGCTGGAATGGCTCCTTGAAACAGCAAATCCTATATAGTAAATGAAGTGGAGTTGCTGGAATTGCCTTGACAGAGCACTGAGAGAAGGGTTAAAAAGCTCAGAGGGGTGGGGAAATTAGAATGGCTTCCTTATATAAGAACAGAAGGCACACTACTTGATGGTGTCCCCTGGAAAGGCCCAGAGGACTCTTTTTTTATTAAGGCAATAAGGAATGTGTTACTGGCATTGTTGAAAGTCTCCATGGTGGTTGTCTTCTATGGGCCTGGGTTCATGATAGGGAAGACTAGTATGTAATTTAGGCTCCTTGGCGTCAATGGGGATGATAGGATTTTAAAACAGCAGAGGCCAGGTGGCAGCAGTTAATTGTTAGAGTCAAGGTAAGTGTAATAACTGTTATAGACACCAAGTCTGAAATGGCAAAGATGGGGCTCTGACCTGCGAGGAGCTGTAGAGATGGCTAATAAACTATTGGAACGATTCAGATGGCAAGCTATACCAGTTCACTTGAGGCGCCATAACAAAATACCAGACTTAGTAGCTTAAACAACAGAAACTTATTTCCTCACAGTTCTGGAAGCTAGATGTCCAAGATCAAATTGTTGGCAGGGTCAGTTTCTTCCTCACAGTTCCAGAAGCTAGAAGTCCAAGGTCAAATTGTTGGTGTGGTCAGTTTCTTCTGAGGCCTCTTTCCTTGGCTTGAAGATGGCTGCCTTCTCACTGTGTCCTCACATGGTTGCCCCTCAGTCTGTGTGTGGTCTGTACCCTAATTTATTATTCTTATAAGGACACCAGTCATATTGGATTTGGGCCTACCCAAATTACATCATTCTACCTTAATTATCTCCTTAAAGGCCCTATCTCCAAATATGTCACATTAGGACTTCAACATATGAATTTTGGGAGAACACAATTCAGCTCATAACAGAAACGAGCAAGAGTATTTCTTATAAAACTAAAAAAGTAAAGATAAACAAATTAAGACTACCTGAGCAGTAGACTGTCAGTTGTCTCAGTGAAAAAATCATGATCCTTGGTCAAGTTTCCATCCCTGAGCAGTTTCTCAGACCCAGAACTGATCAAGTGAAGAAAGGCCAAGTCCTGTCGAGGAAGCAACAAAAGCAACAGCAAGTATATACACTTATGATTCCAGCGACTCTGCTTCCACAGGACGTAGGCCATTCATCAGTGTGACTGTAAAGTTGGGGGAAAGGAATATTTTAAGGAGCTGATGTCAGGGAATCTAAAGCACCATCTCGGGGTCCTCTGTTAGAGTGGGATATGTGGAGGTTTGGTAGGAAATGGAGGCTTGGCCCAAGTCTTAGAGTGAAGCCAATGGATCCATACCCATTCTGTGGTCATTTCTCTAGTCCCTGAGTGTATTATTGGAAGAGACATATTCAGTAGTTAGAAGAACCCTCAAATTGTCCCTCACCCAACAAGTAAAAGCCATTATGATAGAAATGGCTAAGTGGAAGCCTTGGAAACTCCCTTAAGCCAGCCAAAATAAGAAGTGATGCCATATCCTGACAGGACTGGCAGGAAATAGTGCCAGCTTCCTCACCTCTTCCCCAGGTAAGACAACCATGAAGTATGTTCCACAGCCACCTAGAGATCCCCAGGAGGACTGAGACCCAATTGCCTGAAACAGACCTCCTCGCTAATACACCTTGCATTGCTTTCCTTCCTTCCCTGCCTCACTTTTCTATTTCTGTACTGATGCTTATCACCTTCCAAATAGACTGTACCCAAAGCCTTGCCTCAGTGTCTCAAAGTGGGGAAACCCAACCTAACCCATCTCCTCTCTGGCCTCTGTTCATACTGAAAAAATCCACATATGGAGGGGTTTTGTTGCCATTGTTGTTGGTTGTTACCCCCCAGAAAACTCATGCCATACACACTGTTCTGCAATAAACTTTTTTCATTTTATGAGGCTTTATGGAAATTCTTCAGACCAATAAATTATATATAATTCATATTTTAATAGCTGTGTCAAATTCCATAGAGATATCCATATCTACTCTCCTACTGCTAAACATTCAGGTAGTTTCCAGATTTGCCTCCATAAACAATGCTGCCATAAGCATTCTTAGACATACAGCCTAATGAACCAGTACTTCTTTTTATATAAGATAGACTCTGAAATTAAGGCTTGCTAATCAAAAGGTATGTGTATTTTCACTGACAAAAATATGCTTTCAGGGGTGCCTGGCTGGCTCAGTTGGAAGAGCATGAAACTCTTGATTTTGGAGTCATGAGTTCAAGCCCTATGCTGGGTGTACAGATTACTAAAAATAAAATAAAATTGAATAAACTTTTAAAAAATCCTTTCAAATAATCTACCTTCAGGGACACTTGGGTGGTCCAGTAGTTAAGCATCCAACTCTTGGTTTCAGCTCAGGTCAGGATCTCAGGGTCGTGATATTGAGCCCCATGTTGGGCTCTGTGCTCAGTGGGGAGTCTACTTGAGATTCTCTCCCTCTCCCTATTCCCCTCCCCTTGCTTGTTCTCTCTAGATAAATAAATAGAATCTTCAAAAAAATCCACAATGATGAAGGTGTGTCAAAGGGACACAGGAGCCAAATTGAAAGAGCTCCCGATAACCAAAGCTGGAATAATTTAAGGAACAAGAAAAAGTTGTGTTAGATTATAAGCATACAAAACATATCCATAGATTCATACTGTTATAAATAAATGATTATATAAAGAAATAGGGGAGAAGAGACAAATCTCCCACTCAGAAGAATTCCAAATAATTTATGTATACACTCTGTCCTCAAGGAGGTGAATCATAACTCCCCACTACTTAAATGTGGACTGTGCATTGTGAACTCCTTCCAAAGAGTAGAATATAGGCGGTGGCGGGGAGGGACGGTACAATTTTCCAGTGGAGAAGACTGACAAACGCTACCTCAAACAGGTGATCAAGGTTATTAGGAACAATTATGTTATTTTGATAATATGTCTTCTTTGCTAATATGTGATGACATGGCATGTTACCTCTGTGGTGATCTTCTTCAAAACCTGTAATACTAGTCTAATATCGAGAAGACAAACCTCAGCTGAGGAACATACTACAAAATACCTGACCAGTATTCCTCAAAGCTGTCAAGGTAATGAAAAGCAAGCAATGTCTGAGAAACTATCATAATAAAAAAGAGATGAGAAATATGACTACTAAATGTTATGTGGTAACCTGGATGGGATCCTGGAACAGAAAAAGGACATTAGGGTAGAACTAAGGAAATCTAAATAAATTATGGACTTTATTTGATAAAAATGAATCCACATTGCTGTTTTATGAACAAATTATGACAAATGTACCACCTATATTAATGTAAGATGTTCATAAAAGAAACTGGATGTGAGGTATATGGGAACTCCATACTATCTTTGCTATTTTTCTGTAAATCTAAAATTGTTTCAAAATAATTTTATTAAAAAATAATTGACTATATATGAATAGGTTTATTTCTGGACTCTAAAATAATTTTATTAAAAATTATTCATTCATCTAAGTTATATTTCTGATATGATATGATATAGGGGCATGGCTGTTTTCCTTCATGTGGATAGCCAATTGTTCCAACATCAGTTTTTTTTTTTTTAATTTATTTATTTATTTGTTAGAGAGAGAGAGCGAGCACAGGCAGACAGAGAGGCAGGCAGAGGCAGGCAGAGGCAGAGGGAGAAGCAGGCTCCCTGCCGAGCAAGGAGCCCGATATGGGACTCGATCCCAGGACGCTGGGATCATGACCTGAGCCGAAGGCAGCCGCTTAACCAACTGAGCCACCCAGGCGTCCCCCAACATCAGTTTATCAAACAATTTAATTAAACTGCTGCTTTTGTTATCTATTAATTTACAATGCATATTTGGATTTTGTTTCTGGACAATTATATTTCACTGATCAGGTTTTTATTCCTGTATAGGTACCATATAGGAATCAGTACATTTTTATTATGGTGACTCTATATACCTTTAATATCTGGTAAAATATACTTGCAACTAATCTCACAAAGGACCAATTTCCATAAGACATAAAGAGTCACAATAAAATCAACAAGAAAACGAGCAACAACCCAGTAGAATAAAGGACAAAGAATATGAGTATACAGTTCACAAAACATAAATATAAATGGCTCTTCAATTTATGAAAATATGTTCAAACTTCATCATAATTAGAAAAATGTGAAATGAAACCATATTTCACAGATAGGCAAAGACCAAGAAGTTTAACAAAATGCTATTTTTGTGAGAATGCAGGGAAACACACACTTTCATACATTGTTGATAGGAATATAAATTGATACAACTTATATGGAGAATAGCTTGGCACCGTGTACAAACATTTAAAATGTACATGCTGCTCGACTCAGAAATTCCACATATAGAAATATATCTTACATATATAGTTAGGAATATACAAATCATATATGCATTGTTATTCATTGAAACACAGTTTGTAATAGAAGGAGATTGATAAGGTATTTTAAATATTGAAGTCCATCAAAAAAAATAAAAAAATAAATATTAAAATCCATCAACAGAGAACTAGTTAAACAGTGGTATATCCCTAAAATCTAATTCTGTATTCACAAGGGAACAAGAAGCAAGCTCTTTAGGTACATCTCCAAGTTACATTGTTAAGACAAAGCAATATAAAGAACAGTGTGAATGTTGTGGAAAAAAATGATTCAAATATCTCTGAAAGTAAATGGGAGAAACTTGTGACCTAAATTGTCTATGCAGAAGATAACTGAGTGGCTAGGGGAGGGTGGGGGAGGGGTTAGAGGGCTGTATACCTCTTGGTAGCTTCTGAACTTGAACCATATGAATATTTCACTCATTTAAAAGAATAAATAAAATATTAATTTTTATGATTAATTAAATAATGAGACATTTATATGAGTCTTATTTGAATTATATTATATTTGTCATTTGGGGAAGATTAATGTTCTTATGATATTATGTCCTTTCCATTTCTTCAGATCTTTTTTTTAAGTACTCTCTCCACCCAACATGGGACTCGAACTCACAATTCTGAGATAAGAGTTGTAGGCTCCACTGATTGAGCCAGCCAGGCACCCTCTTCAGATCTTATTTTATTTTCTTCAATAAGAAGCTATACTGTTCTTCATATAAATTCCGTGTATTTCCTCTTCCACTCATTCCTAAGTATTTTTTTAAGTTTTATTTATTTAAGTAATCTCAACCCTCAATGTGGGACTCGAACTCACAATCCGGAGATCAAGAGTTGCACGCTCTACTTACTGAGCCAGCCACGCACCCCTCATTCCTAAGTAATTTAAATTTTTATCAGTGTTGTGAATGGGATACTTTCCCATTACTATTTCTAGCTGGTTATTGATAACGTAAAGAAATATTATTGGTTTTGCCTATTTTCATGTAGTTAAACATCTCACCAAAAACTTGTATTACTTCTGGTGGTTTTTGTAAAACTAGAATCCAGTAAGTTTTCTACAAATATAATTTTTTAAATAAGATAATTTTGGGGGCATCTGACTGGCTCAGTCAGTTGGGCACGTGACTCTTGATCTCAAGATCATAAGCTCAAGCCCCACGTTGGGTGTAGAGATTACTTTAAAAAATTAAATATAAATAATAATAAATCAAAAATAAATAGGATAAGTTTTGCATATTCTTCCTAATGTGAATTCCTATCATTTTAGTTGTGGTAAAAGCTGAACACACCTAAGAGAGAGGGAGAAAAAGAGAGAGAGAAATATAATGGAATAAATAAGATCGAAGTTTCTTTCTTACATAGTCGCTGACTAGTTCAGACGGGTGAAACAAACACCCTTCTCCTCCAGGTTGTTCAGCAATCCATATTCCTTTCATTTTATTGCCCTGGCATCTACTGGAGTGTTCTACTCATCTGCATGGTTGAAGTGGAGTTACAGTTACATTTATGTTCCAAATGGTGAGGAACAGGGTGGGAGAAAAGTCTAGGATAAACAACTTCCTTTTAAGCAATTGAGGGATAGGCTGACCTCATCAAGTCCATGCATATTCCACTGGTGCAAACACGGTCATATGGCTGCACTTAGCTTCAGGAGAAACTGGGAATTATTGTCTCTCAGCCATGCCCATAGCTGAAACTATATTTCTAAGGAAGAAGGGGAGAACAGAATTTTGAAGACAACTAACAGTAGACTACACATAATACTTCATTGTCTTGCCTTCTAAATTAGTTAGAGCATCCAAAACGATGTTGAAGAATAGTGCTGACAGTATCCTTCTCTCATTCATGATTTTAATGAAAATGACTTTACTGTTTTATCATTTAGTATGTTTGCTATTGAGTTTTAGTAAGTAGTTTCTTTATCATATCTAAGTAGTTTCTTTTAAGTCTCTATTTTAAAAAATAAATAAATTTCTATTTTATTTGAAATATTTATTAAGAATGGCTCCTGAAGGGGCACTGAGTGACTCAGATGGTTGAGCATCTCACTCTTGATCTCAGCTCAGTTCTGAATCTCAAGGTTATGAATTGTGGTCCTGTGTTGGACTCCATCCTGGATCTGGAGCCTACATTTAAAAAAAAAAAGGCCTCCGAAGTTTTAAAAAAATTTTTAGTTTCTATTAACGTAATACTATGGGTTTTCTCTTTTAATTGTTTCATGTCGTAAATTATGTTGATAAACTTCTTAACGTTGAATCATTTTTGCATTTCTGAAATAAACTGTACTTGGTCACGGTATATTATTTCTTTGCTACACTGCCAGATTCCGTTTATTAAGATTTTATTTGTAATTTCTATGTGTATATTTTGTGCAAATATTTTAGTATCATATATCATATCATATTTTATATCATAAGGCTATACTAACTTTAAAAAATTAATCTGGGATCTTTCCATCTGTTTCTGTGGTTTGAGAATTGGTGCCAGTCCCTGAACTGAAGGTTACCAACGCATGACGGGGTAAGTACAGAAATGCAGGATTAAACATTGCTATGACATCCAAGCAGTGTTCGCTGGACTCATCCATGTACAATGCATGCCATTTTTGTAATTAGTTTTTTGTCCCTACGTTAAATTGGTTTTGACTATATTTAATGAAATGTAATTTATTTCCAATGACTCTTAAATTTTTAAAATTGCGCTTGCATTTTGTTATTGCATTTCTCTAATATTCTTAATAAATTTTACAAAAGCATATCTCCACAATAATTGTAAATTTTGTAAGAAACAGGTCCTTCACTACAGATGTTTTGAAAAACACTGGACTAGAAAGGACCAAATGACATTACAATTATTTGTTTCTTAAAGGTTATCTAGAACTTCGCTATAAAAGCAACTGGACTGGCTGACTTTCCATTCTCGTTACTGCTCTCTTCGGTTTCCTACTTCTTGGGTCAATTTTGGTAGTTTATAGTTTGCCGGGAAATCCATCATTCCTTCTATATATTCACATTTGTTGCACACGAGATTCTCTTTAAAGTCTTTTCACATAGATCTGTTTTTATCTACATCATCACTACTATTTTACCTCCCCTTCTTCCTTCTCTTCCTTCCTACCTTAGTCTGGCTAGCCAAGAGTTTGATCTATTTTATTGGTCCTTTCCAAACAACTCGGCTTTGGGGAGCGGGCTGACGAGGAAGCCCAGCCCCGGGTCAGGCGGGAAGCGCGCGGGCGCGCAGCCCGGGGACCGGGTCACTCTGAGCGGAGGAAATAGGGCGGCAGGGGCGGCTCCGGGGAATCAGCTCCGCCGCGCAGAAGCGGTGACTCTGGGGTTTTCCGGGCTTAGGGAAGTGGCCGCCGGCCTCATCTTCCGGCGTCGCGGCCCCGGATGCTATCACCTCCTCCTTTGTCGCCGCCTCTGACACCTCTTTCTCCTCCTTCTCTGCCCCCCCCACCTCCCCCGCCGGGCTCGCGGTGCTTGGTCCCTCCTGGAGCGGCTCCAGCTACACCGCCGCTCGGTTCATCCAACGGCACCAGATGTCCAGCCGAGTGTCCGGAAGGTACACAGTGGTGCTCAGCCGCAGGATCTCGGCTCGGTGCACACCTAGAAGGCTGACCTTCACAGGTCGGTCGACAAAAGGACTCGCTGGTGCCATTATCACACGCGGTGCAGGATAACTTACTGTGGGTTTTGTTTTGTTGCTGCTCCTGCTTGTGACCTTCCCATGATGTCCCCCTCTCTCGATGTGCACTTTCCAGCGTGGATAGACACTGTATATCTTCACATTACCTCCCCATTAATCAAAAGATTACGGAGAACTGAAGATGCACACAGTAATAACACACATCAGCCTTTACACAGTTAAAGCCATAGCCAGACATAAGGATGGGTTTATCAATATTGTTGTGCTTGTTGAAACTGCGAGTGAGTCAAAAGAACAGGAATTCAAACTGTATGTTAATTGTATGGGAATTTAAAAAATAAAATAATTTTTTAAAAAGAACAGGTATTCAGGAAACTTCACAGTAAATATCTTATGCAGCACTGTACAATAGAAATAAAGTGAAGGTCACAAATGTGAGCTACCTGAGTGATTTTTTAAAAAGATTTTATTTATTCATTTGACAGACAGATCACAAGTAGGCAGAGAAGCAGGCAGAGAGAGAGAGAAAGCAGACTCCCTGCTGAGCAGAGAGCACAGTGCCAGGCAGGACCCTGGGATCATGACCTGAGCTGAAGGCAGAGGCTTTAACCCATTGAGCCACCCAGGCGCTCCCTGGGCGATTTTTTTAAAAGTTTATTTACTTTAGCAATCTCTACACACAACGTGGGGCTCGAACTTGCAACCAGATCAAGAGTCCTGTGTGCTTCTGGCTGAACCAGCCAGGCACCCCTACATGTGTGATTTTAAATACTAGTAGCTCCATTAAAAAGTTAAACAGGTCAAATAAATCTTAATATATTTGCTCTAATAGATCCAAAATACATCAATATTAACCAGTATGAAAATTATGACATATTTCACATTCCTTTTTCTTTTTCATACCAAGTCTTTGACATCCTGCATGTATTTACACTTCTAGCACACTTATAATCAGATTACCAACATTTTGGTGCTCAGTAGCCACATGTGGCTAGTAATCAACACACTGGACAATGCAGTTTCTTCCATTTCTGCCATTGAGATCAAATGTTCTGAAGAGTTACTATGCTAAATCTCCAGAGCCATATTTAATGGATCTATTGGCAGTCTAGAATCCAATCTAGATAAAATATGTAGGAGTACTACAAAATAATTGGCTCCATATATTTTAGCAATTCCTTGAAGAAATTCCATAATACAATGTGTGGAATACATCCTATCAGCTGTTACCAAATGTTATCATGGAGCTCCAGAAAACTGGAATGACTGTGAGGTTTTACCATTTGAATTATGCCAATCAGGCTAGTGCAGAAACTGGCAGGAAATCTCAGTGAGCTGGGCAGTTGGGGCAACCTGGGTCCACCAAATCTGAGTCCTCAGGGGTTCAAGTGCACGTTCACATACACTCTGTGAGGTCCCAGCCCAGCCCTTCCTGATCTGAAGGGATAATGTAACCTCAAACCGATATAATGTTCCTCGCTTGTTTTCTAGTAGGAGTAGCCTTTTCTTAATTTCAAGTCACTAAAAATCAGTTCTGTATTTACAGAGCAGTGGAAGGAAGGCTGACATTGAAAGTCTGGTTTAAAAAGATGAGGGGCGTGGGACACCTGGGTGGCTCAGTTGGTTAAGCGGCTGCCTTCGGCTCAGGTCATGATCCCAGCATCCTGGGATCAAGTCCCACATCGGGCTCCTTGCTCAGCAGTGAGCCTGCTTCTCCCTCTGCCTCTGCCTGCCACTCTGTCTGCCTGTGCTTGCTCCTGCGCTCTCTCTCTATCTGACAAATAAAAAAAAAATCTTTAAAAAGATGAGGGACTTAAAGGCCCCACTGTGGAAGGTAGGTCTTTGAAGGCTACTTGTTTTTGCCTGATAACCATTCAACATATCCTAAATGTCCACTCTTTGTACATTTGCACACATGAATTTTACTTACAGCACAATTTTCCAAATTGTGCATACACACAAAAGGTAAAATCTTTAATAAATTGAATTTTTTAAAGCCAACTTTTTATTTTATTGAGGTTTTATTAACTTCTTTATACCACTTTTTATTATTTTTGTGGCAGAGAGGCAACCCGCAGAGCCTACTTCCAGAAAGGACTAACCATCCAGCTGTGAAGAGTGCCGGCAGCTGTTAGGACCTTCAGAGTCCACCTCAGATTTTGAACTGAGGGTCACAGTGCTCTTGGGATGCCCACAGCTAATGACTGGGAAAGATGGTAGGACCGGGGTGTGGCCTCTTCTGCCCAGTGCGAGATCCTTCGAACGGGGTCATCTTTGCTATGCAGCTCCCCAGTGAGCTGGCAGAGACTTTGTCAGGTCTGCATTGCCAACAACATGCCCGGCCTCTTCTGCTTCACAGACATTACTTCTCAGTAAACCTTTTGGATTCTTTCCTCCTCAGTATCTGTTTCCCAGGGAATCCAACCTGTGACAATTTTTTGTTTCACTAATTTTTTGTGCTTTATCTTTATTAATTCCACCTATGTTTTCTTTTAGATAATTTTGCAGCTTTGCTGCTATGTTCTTAGTATATTTGTTTCCATATTTTCCATTTTCTTCTTTGTTAATACTAAAAGCATTTAAAGGGGGTATCACAGACTGGCGGACTTCAAGGCTTTCAGGGCTGTCATGTCCCTGCTAAGACTCCATAGGCCCCACCTCCACTGTTATATCTAGCCACTTCCTACATCTCCATCACCTACCCAGACTTTCATGATTCCTGATTTAAAGCTGTGAATTTTCTTTTTTTTTTAGAAAGTTGTTTTTATTTAAAGATTCCATTAATTTATTTATTTGAGAGAGAGAAAGAGTAAAAGAGTACAAGTAGGGGGAGCAGCAGAGGGAGCCCAATGCAGGTGCTCTATCACAGGACCCTAGATCATGACCTGAGCCAAAGGCAGATGCTCAATTGACTGAGTCACCCAGGTGCCCCAGAGCTGTAAATTTTCATCTAATTAAAGTTTTAGGTGATCCTATAGAATTTGTTATATCCACATTTTGTTACTTCCTAAACTTTTCATGAGTTTTGTTTTTATTTTCTCTTTAATCTAGGATTAAATTGATGTTCTTCAATTTCTAACTAGTAAAGATATTTTAACCATCTTTTATTATTTCTTTCTTTTTTTTTAAAGACTTTATTCATTTATTTGACAGAAAGAGAGAGAGATCACAAGTAGGCATAGAGACAGGCAGAGGGAGAGGTGGAAACAGGCTCCCTGCTGAGCAGAGAGCCCAATGTGGGGCTCGATGCCAGGATCCCGAGACCATGACCTGAGCTGAAGGCAAAGTCTTAACCCACTGAGCCACCCAAGTGCCCCTTATTATTTCTTTCTAATTTCACTGGCTTATATTGAGAAAATGCAGCCTCTAAAATCTCCTCTCTCAGGGGTGTCTGGCTGGCTCAGTCGGTAGACCACATGACTTGATCTCAGGGTTGTGAGGTCAAGCTCCACGTTGAGCTTACTTAAAAAAAGAAATTCTCTTTGGGGCACCTGGGTGGCTCAGTTGGTTAAGCATCTGCCTTTGGCTCAGGTCATGATTCCGGGGTCCTGGGATCGAGCCTGGCATCGGGCTCCCTGCTCGGCAAGGAGCCTGCCTCTCCCTCTCCCTCCACCTGCAGCTACCCCTGCTTGTGTGCTCTCTCTCTCTGTCAAATAAATAAATAAAAATCTCTAAAAACATTAAAAAACTAAATTCTCTTCTCTTAAATTTATGAAGATTTTCCTCTGTGATGAAGCACACAGCTAATGGACATTAGAAAATAATTCGCATTTTTAGATGCATATGGATATATATATATATCCATATATATATCCATATATATATATGGTTCTACATTAAGCTTTTTGGTTATATTAATCAAATCACCTATTTTTTTAAGATTTTATTTATTGGGGCACCTGGGTGGCTCGGTCAGTTAAGCATCTACCTTAGGCTCGGATCATGATCTCAGGGTCCTGGGATGGAGCTGTACATCAGGATCCCTGCTTAGTGGGGAGCCTGCTTCCCCTCTCCCTCTGCTCTCTCTCTCTCAAATAAATAAAGCCTTAAAAAAAGATATTAAAAAAATTTTTAGGGACACCTGGGTGGCTCAGTTGGTTAAGCAGCTGCCTTCGGCTCAGGTCATGATCCCAGTGTCCTGGGATCGAGTCCCACATTGGGCTCCTTGCTCGGCAGGGAGCCTGCTTCTCCCTCTGCCTG
Source organism: Taxidea taxus jeffersonii (assembly GCA_003697995.1). Taxonomy (NCBI): domain Eukaryota; kingdom Metazoa; phylum Chordata; class Mammalia; order Carnivora; family Mustelidae; genus Taxidea; species Taxidea taxus. The sequence goes on along the minus strand of ML098346.1, from coordinate 13,775 downwards.
CCTCTCTGTCTGCCTGTGCGTGCTCTCACTCTCTCTCTCTCTCTCTCTGACAAATAAATAAATAAAATCTTAAAAAAAAATTTTTTTAATTTATTTAGGAAGCATGAGCAGGGCCCGGGAGGGGCAGAAGGAGAGGGAGAGAGAGTACCAAAAACCAACTTCACTGAATGTGGAGCCCAACAGGGGGTTCAATTCCATGACCCTGAGATCATGAGCCAAAACCAAGAGTTGATCGCTCCACAGACTGAGCCATCTAGTTGCTCTCAAATCATCTATTTTCTAGCTTATTTTTTGTGTACTTGATCAGTTAAGTTTTGAAGGAAGTATATTATAATCTCCCATTATGGTTGTGGTTTTCATCAAAATTTTCTTGTGTTTCTAAGAGTTTTGCTTTAAATTTTAACCTGCTATAACAATTTAGTACATAAAAGTTTATGGCTCATCTCTTCATAAAAGATCAAACAATTTATGCCCCTTTTTGTATTGTTTATTGCTTTTAATCTTGAATTTCAGCTTTAAAAAAATAAAACTTAGCTTAAGCAACACACATTTATGATCTTACCATTTCTACGGGTCAGAAATAGCATGGCCTAACCGAGTCATCTACTTCACAATCTCTCATAGGATTTCCATCAAGGTGTACACTCAGTGTCTCTCACAGGCTGCCATCAAAGTGTCAGCTGGGGCTACAGTCTTATCTCAAGGCTCAGCCGGGACAGGATCCATGTCCAAGTTCAGTCACATGGTTTTTGGCAGGATTCAGTTCCTTGCTGGCTGTTGGACTGAGGTCCTCAGTTTTTCGCCAGATGGCTCTCTACATCAGAGTACAAGAACAGCCAGAGAGGGAATGTAAGCAAAACAGAAGCCACAGTTTTTCATAACCTAATTATGAAAGTGACATCCCATCATTTTTGCCTTAGTCTGTAATAAGCAAGTCACCAGGACCAACACACACACATAAGAAGAGGGAATTACACAGGGAGTGAACACCAGGAGGTGAGGATTATTGGGAGCCATTTTAGAAGCAGCCTGTCCTGGCCTGGTAATATGATTGTCAGCCAGCAGTTCTCTACTCCCAACATGCTATAGATGGTATTCCAGTGTTTTCCAGCTTTCTGTGTCATATATTAAAACTCTAATCCTGGGGCACCTGGGTGGCTCAGACAGTTAAGCATCTGCCTTCAGCTCGGGTCATAATCTCAGGGTCCTGGAATCAAGCTCGCCATGTCAGGCTCTGTGCTCAGCAGGGAGTCCGCTTTAGGATTCTCTTTCCCTCTTGATTTGTGCCTCTACCTGCTTGCACTCTCTCTGTGTGTCTCTCAAATAAACAAAGGTTTAAAAAATAAAAAATAAAATAAAATAGAGGGAATATACAGGGCATATGACTCTTGATCTTGGGATCACGAGTTCGAGCCCCATGTTGGGTGTGGAGATCACTGAATGAATGAATGAATGAATAAGTAAATAAAACATAGGGAATATAAAAATACAGGGAATGGGGCACCTGGGCGGTCAGTGGGTTGAGCCTCTGCCTTTGGCTCAGGTCATGATCTCAGGGTCCTGGGATCAAGCCCTGCATCAGGCTCTCTGCTCTGCAGGGAGCCTGCTTACCATCTCTTTCTCTGCCTGCCTCTCTGCCTACTTGTGATCTCTATCTGTCAAGTAAATTTTTAAAAAATTAAAAAAAAAACAAAAACCTTTATATATAATATAATCCAGATGCTGTCAAGAACATAGGTACTTTCGGGGCGCCTGGGTGGCTCAGTAGGTTAAAGCCTCTGCCTTCGGCTCAGGTCATGATCTCAGGGTCCTGGGATCGAGCCCTGCATCAGGCTCTCGGCTCAGCAGGGAGCCTGCTTCCTCCTCTCTCTCCGCCTGCCTCTCTGTCTACTTGTGATCTCTGTCAAATAAATAAATAAAATCTAAAAAAAAAGAAAAGAAAATACAAGGAATGGATTGCACAGATAATAGAAGAATTGATAAACCAAACAGGGGACAATAAGGACGCCTAGAGATTTAGAATGGCAGGGAGCAACTACTGCCCCTAGGCTGGGAGGGTGGTCAAAGGAAGGAAGTGGTTTTACTGGAGCCCAGGGGCCATGGTTACCCAATGGAAGCCTGCTGGTAGGAGCTGGGGCTACAGAGAACCTGTAATCACTACTAGAGATGCTATCTGAGGCAGAGAGGGAGTGAAGAAACACTCTTTCTCTGTACTCCCTGCCTCCAACCATCCACCAATGCCTCCTGTTGTCCAAATCAGCTGGAAGCCAGAATGTGTTCTTTCTGCTTGGAATCTTACAAGATTTTTGTTTTGAATTTTTAAATTCTAGAATCATACTTTCTAGTTCTACAGTGTCTTTTTTGTGCTCCAATTTCAGATCCTCGGGAGCTCTCATTACTTCTTGTTATAGTTTATTATTTAACAAACATGTATATGAGAGGAACTGTTCTAAACATTTTACAAATATTAATTTGTTTAGTTATTTAATAATTCTCTTCAGACTCTTCCTTTCTACGTTAATGGGAGCCACCTCTCTAATTGTCTAAGTTAGTCTTCCTCCCTCTAGTTAACTATTTTCCTTAAATGGGTTATTTCTCTTTGCCTTTTTGTGATTTTGACTCCTTAGCAATTAGGTCTGGCAATTAGAGTCTCCTGAGCAGTGGTAAACCAATGAATGGTAGAAGGTTAAGTAGTTTTTGTCTTTGTGGGTCAGAAATAAACTAAATGAAGAGCCATTATGCCTTTTTGAGCACAGGGAGGAAGCCTCTCTGTGCCATGTCTCCCTGAATACAAGTGGAGATCTCTCTTTTTTAAAAAAAAAAAAGATTTTATTTATTTATTTGACAGACAGAGATCACAAGTAGGCAGAGAGGCAGGCAGAGAGAGAGGAAGGGAAGCAGACTCCCCACTGAGCAGAGAGCCTGATGCGGGGCGATCCCAGGACCCTGGGATCATGACCTGAGCCCAAGGCAGAGGCTTTAACCACAAGTGGAAATCTCTTAAAACTGTAGCAATTCAGACCACCATATAGTTTTCCTGGAGGTCTACCATGGTCAGCTGAATCAGGCCCCTGTAGAACCTCAGGAAAGCAGGCCCAGGCTTCATAGGGCAGGCTGAACTTCCTCAGAGAACCACAAAATCACTGTCATTATCCCAGGTTTCCAACAGATATGCCGCGACCTCTACCACTATCCCTTGACTCCCACCCAGCTTTAAGGTGATTGAACAATCCCAGCCAACCGAAGGAGTAAATCCAGAACAGAAATCTCCTATTTGAAGTGTCCCACATTTGACAAAAATGGTCAGGCACTAGCACCCCTGCCATCCTTAGTCATTAGCTGGAGGCTGCCCAAGAAGAGCATGACCTTGGCTTGAATCTGTTCTTCACCCCCACTAAAGATCCTAAAAGAAATATGGCCTTAGATGCAGCTTCCAGGCTCCATCACCTTGCCTACATTGGCTGTTCTGTTATTCTATTTTTTTAAGATTTTATTTATTTATGTGACAGAGAGAGACACAGCAAGAAAGGCAACAGAGCAGGGGAGTGGGAGAGGGAGAAGCAGGCTCTCTGCTGAGCAAGGAGCCCGACGCAGGGCTGGATCCCAGGACCCTGGGATCATGACCTGAGCCGAAGGCAGATGCTTAAAGACTGAGCCACCCAGGCACCCTTGTTGTGTTATTCTTAAGCAGAACTGAATAGAAAGAGTGTGCCATGGACATTTGTTCAAGCTGCCATCTTCCCAGAATTTGAGGATAAACCTTTGAACAACCCCCCCAAAAAATCTCAAAAAATATACAGAATGAACTGATTTTATTATGATGTGTGTATTTGTGGCTCTCTTTATTTTTATCCTACTTGAGATGCATCGACCTTCATGGATGTGTACAATAAACTAATTCTCAAATACTTTTCAGTTAGTTCATTTCAAACCACTTGTTTTAATTTACTTTTCTTAATTTTAAAACTAATTGGTGCTTGATGAAATAAAACTCATAGAGAAGCATATAAAGTAAAAAATAAAATTGTGCCCCACCCTTAACTTCCCCTAAATCCCTAGTAATTGCCATAAACAACAGTTTGATATGTATCTTCCCCAATTTTTTCCAATGCATATTTAGCTCTATGGATATAAAATTGATTTATTGAACATTTTTAATTTGGTGGAGTGTAAATACGAAAAAGCTTTGTCTCAGGGCAGCTGGGTGGCTCAGTCAGTTAAGCATCTGTCTCCAGCTCAGGTCATGATCTCAGGGTCCTGGGATAGAGCCCTGCTTTGAGCTCGCTGCTCAGCGGGGGTCTGCTTCTCCCTCTCCCTCTGCCTGCCAGTTCCCTTGCTTATGTTCTCTCTCTTTTTGTCAAATAAATAAATAAAATCTTAAAAAAAAAAAGCTTTGTCTCCAACCACTCCACTCAAACAGTGTCTTCTCCCATCCCAGGTCAGGCTTGACCTCTTTCATTCTCTTTCTCCTTTCTGAGCTGCTTCTGGCTTCCCGAGGGTAAGGAGCTGTGGGGAGTTAGAAGAAAGGAACTAAGTGTTTTGTTTTGTTTTCCTTTTTTTAAAAAAAGATTTTATTTATTTATTTATTTGAGAGAGAGAGAGAGAGAGAGAGCGCACAAGCAGGGGGAACAGCAGGCAGAGGGAGAAGCAGGCTCCCCACTGAGCAAGGAGCCTGATGCAGGACTTGATCCCAGGATCCTGGGATCATGATCTAAGCCAAAGGTAGCTGCTTAACTGACTGAGCCACCCAGGTACCCCCAAGTGCTTTGTTTTGGATGTTTCATTTTTGTTTTTATTTTCACTTATCTGGGGTTTCTTTTTTCGCTCTCTCCTGACTAATGTAGGTTGGCCTTGATGCCCTCGGTGTGGTAGATATCCCTAATGTTTGCTCTTGGGGAGATAGAGGTTAGGAAGACACATATATGGATTCTTCAGAGATGCCAAAAAAACCCCACACTGCACAGTTCCCCAATTTGAATACTGAGCTCTCTTGCTGATTTACTTGCAAACGTCCTTCAGTTCCTGTCCCTGATCGTATACCTCATGGCCTCATACTACTGGGGACTCCGTCATTTCAGCAGGTTGCCTGCTGAAAGCAGGATTACTTCACAACAGCTGGAGTCCAGCTTCATTCTGAGGCACCTACTTATTTCTTGGGAAGCTCAAGCAACCTCACCATGCCTACCAATGGGAGGACAAGCTCCCCACTTCTGCCTTCTCTCCTTACCCTATTGTCATAGGTTATTTTATTCCACCTGCAGCATTCTCTAGGAGAGAAGTGGGCATCCTTCTCTATGTTCACAGATGCCCCCAAATTCCAGGAGGCATGTGTCAAGTTCTCAAACACTCCTTCACCACCCTCCACTCAAGTGGCGCTCCCAGAGCAGTCCTCTATGGCAGGCACGAAGGATTATTGCGAGGCTCTCCCTTCAAGAAAGAATTTGCCATTTAGCTGCAAGGAGTGAAGACAGTTGACAGCCTCCAGCTGCAGCAGCTTCAGGATCCACTGGAATGTCTTAACCAAGATGCTCTTTCTGGGCATCCTCCAGCCAATGACAGCATGGCAGAGGTCCTAGGACCTGTCCAATTTCTGCCCAATATGGGATTCCTCTAATAGGCTATCTTTGCTCCAAAGCTCACCATTCCATTGGCTGAAACTCAGTCAGATCTGCATTGTGGTTGCAGGTTCTTTCTGCCCAGTCCTACTTTCTGCCCCCTCTGCAGATGTCATATCTGCATCACCATCTGCACCCTCTCCCTGCTCAATTCTGCACACACACACACACCCCAGCCATTTCTTTTTACAGGTGTGAAATGTGTATCATCTGAAATTTTCACTGTCCAATTCTCCTTCCCTCCCTTGACGTTTCCCAGGAGTTTACCTACCCAATAAGCTTCTGACGCTCTTAATTCACTCTTAGCATCTGATTCCCAGAGGACCCAAATTAAGTCTCCAAATATCTGCAGCTCAGGAGCCATCCTAGCTTTGATGGGCTCTCTTGGATCCCCCACATTTGAACAGGAAAACCACGGCATTTGTCACCTTAGTCTGTCAACTCCTGAATCTGATGTCTGCTTTGTGTGTCAATGAATTTACCTCAGATATCTGGTCTTCTCTTCATATGGACTTAGCGAGGTGGTAAGGATGATGGCTGAAGAACCAATTCTGTATTTCTGTGTGTGCTGGAGGGGGTGCCCAGTAGGTCTTTGGTCCATTCTTTAGAAAGTGGATCTTATGCTGTGGGGCTGGTATGGGCCACGGACTGGTGGCTGACTCTGGCCTGGGTGCTCTACACCAAGGGCAAGCTTAAGGACGATTAAACTGACCCTCCTCAGACCCCTCTGGTGCCTGCCGATGTTGCTGTCTCTTTCCATGCCAGCTCCTGCCGTGCCTGGAACAGCCCATGCCCTCAGGATGCACCTCAAGGAGATTGACAGCATAACTTAGGACTCTGTTTCTGAAAATAGCTTTCATGTTTGAATGCACACAGATTAAACCTTGCTCTGAAACCTGAAGAAGAAGGAGGAGGAGGAGGAGGAGGGGGAGGAGAAGGAAGTGGGCCTCAGCTTTGAGCATTAGCTAAATTCCAAAACAGCACAATTCTCATTTGACTTTTACATGCGCGTGCACGCATGCATACACACACACACATGCAAGTTATACACACACAGATATGTTTATATATAATGTTGTTTATAATACTGAACTCATGCTATTTATTTCTACCTTTGCTTTTAAAAATCCATACAATACATAGATTGTCCCATGCCAAGAATGAATCCTAATGTAAACCATGAACTTTGGGTGATAATGACGTGTCAACGTAGGTTCATCAATTGTAACAAAAATATCACTGTGTTATAGGATGTCAGTGGGGGTGGGGGGGTTGTGCATGTGTGGAGACCGGGGGTATTTGAGAATGTTCTGTACTTTCTGCTCCATTTTGCTATAAACCTAAAACTGCTCTAAAAATAAAGTTTATTAATTTAAAAAAGGTTTAAAATGTGACAATAGCAACTTACCTAATTCTTTTAATTGTTATGTAGAATTCTACTACATGGGTTACTATGATTTATTTAACCAGCTCCCTGTATTTAAGGGTTTTTCATCAATTTTTCATCTTTACAATTAATTCCACAGTGATCAATACTATATATCCAGCTTTAAGTATTTCTCTTTTTTTTAAGATTTTATTTATTTATTTGACAGAGAGAAATCACAAGTAGGCATAGAGGCAGGCAGAGAGAGAGGGGGAAGCAGGCTCCCCGCTGAGCAGAGAGCCCGATGCGGGGCTCGATCCCAGGACCCTGGGATCATGACCTGAGCCGAAGGCAGAGGCTTTAACCCACTGAGCCACCCAGGCGCCCCCAGCTTTAAGTATTCCTATACAACAGATTCACCAAAGTGTACTGGCTAGGTCAAACAGTCTGGACTTTTAAAATATTTATATATATACAATGTCTATAGATATGCAAAATGCTTTCCAACAATACTGACCCAGTATATAATCCCACCATAGTGATGAATGGCTGTTTCTCTGCATCCTTGTCAACCCTGGAAATCGTCAATATTTTTAATCTTTACCAGTCTGATAGGTCAGATGAAATATTTTGATTTGTATTTCTTTGGTTACTAATGAGGCAGAGTATCTTTTATACATTTACTAACCATTTGTATATTCTCATATCCCTTGTCCATTTTTCTAATGTGTTGTTGGTCTTATTGATTTGTAAGAATTCTTTTTTGTATTAAGGAAAGTCTTGTCTGTCATATGTGTTGCAACTATATCTTCCCAATTTGTTTTTTTTTTTAAGATTTTATTTTTTTTAAAGGATTTTATTTATTTGAGAGAGAGAGTGTGAGAGGGCATGTGGTGGGGGAGGGTCAGAGGGAGAAGCAGACTCCTTGCTGAGCAGGAAGCCTCATGCGGAGCTCCATCCTGGGATCCCCGGGATTATGACCTGAGCCAAAGGCAGTCACTTAACCAACTGAGTCACCCAGGTGACCCAATTTGTTTTTTTTTTAAAGACTTATTTATTTTAGAGAGAGAGCAAGTGAGCAGGGCGGTGGACAGAGAGGGAGAGAGAGAAAATCTCTAGCGGATTCCCAGCTGAGTGTGGAACCTCACATAAGACTCCATGTAGGGCTTGATGCAATGACCTTAAGATCAAGCCTGAGCCAAAGCCAAGAGTCAGACACTTTACTGACTGCGCCACCCAGGTGCCCATGTTTTTTTAATCTTTACTTATGGTGTTTTATGCTTTGCAGGTTTTAAAATTTTTTTATGTAGTTGAATTTATGTCATTTTGCTCTTAGCGCTTCTTGGTTTTCTGCCACCCTTACAAAAGCCTCACCCATTTTTTTCTTATGCTATTTTTATGGTTCTATTATATCTTTGGTACATTTCAATGTATTTTGGAATAAGGAATAAGGTAGTACATGATCTTTATTTTTCCAACTAGCTAACTAGTTTTCCAGACACCTTTTACAATATTATCTTTTCTCTACTGATTTCAAAATGCTACCTTTACCAAAATCTAAATTGTTACATGCACTTGGTTTGTTTCCAAACCTTCTATTCTGCTTCTTTTTTTTAAAAAGATTTTATTTATTTATTTGTCAGAGAGAGTGGGAGAGAGAGCGAACAAGCACAGGCAGACAGAGAGGCAAGCAGAGGCAGAGGAAGAAGCAGGCTCCCTGCCGAGCAAGGACCCCGATGTGGGACTCAATCCCAGGATGCTGGGATCATGACCTGAGCCGAAGGCAGCCGCTTAACCAACTGAGCCACCCACGCGTCCCAGTCTGCTTCTTTTTTTTTTTTAAGTAGGCTCCACACTCAACTTGGGGCTTGAAGATAAAGAGTTGCATGTTCTACCACCAGCCAGGCACCCCTGCTTACTATTTTAATTATCATACCACACTTTTAAAATTGTAACCTTACAATTGTTTTAATATTGAGTAGAGCTAGATTTCCCTCTAATTTATTTTTTATAACTTTCCCAGATACTCTTGCATGTTTTTACTTAGATGAATTTTTTTCAAAGATTTCATTTATTTTTTTAAGTTCTATTTAAAGGTTTTATTAATTTATTTGTAATAGAGCAGAGCACACAGAAGCACCAGGAGCAGCAGGCAGAAGGAGAAGTAGGCTCCCCACTGAGCAGGAAGCCCAATGCAGGACTTGATCCCACGACCCCGGGATCATGACCTGAGCTGAAGGCAGACACTTAACTGATTGAGCCACCCAGGCATCCCTCAAAGACTTTATTTATTTATTTGAGAGAGAGAGAGAGAGATAGTAAGAGCATGAGCAGGAGCAAGAGGGAAGCATGCTCCCTGCTGAGGAAGGAGCCCAATGTGGGGCTCAATCTCAGGATCCTGGGATCATGACCTGAGCCGAAGACAGGTGTTTAACTGACTGAGCCACCCAGAAGCTTCTACTTAGATGAATCTTTAAGATCATCTTTTCAACTATCCCAAAAGTACTATGGGATTTTAAAATCAGGATAGCTATAGGGGCACCTAGGTGGCTCAGTTGGTAGAGCATGTAACTCTTGATCTCAGGATTGTAAATTCAAGCCCCACACTGGGTGCAGAGATTACTTAAAATTTTTAAAAAAGCAAATAAAATAAGAATTCCTATAAATTTGTAAATCAATTCAGGAGTAATCAATGCCTTTACAAAATACAATCTCTTGATGTCTGGAAAAAATTAGTTTCCCTAATGTAGGTTTTACACAATTTCTTCATTAATATAGTATTTCATGGCACCTATAATATGCAAGGCACTGTTTAAGATGTTGGACATAAAAAATAAAGTTCCTGTTTTGGTGGAGATTACAAGCTAGTGGGAGAAAAAGAACAGCATTTTTATTTTTATTTTTTTTTTTTAAAGATTTTATTTATTTATTTGATAGACAGAGATCACAAGTAGGCAGAGAGGCAGAGAGAGAGAGGAGGAAGCAGGCTGTCCGCGGAGGGGAGAGCCCGATGCGGGGCTCGATCCCACGACCCTGGGATCATGACCCGAGCCGAAGGCAGCGGCTTTAACCTACTGAGCCACCCAGGCGCCCCAAGAACAGCATTTTTAAAAAAACAAGCATATAATATGACAATTGGTGATGAGTGCCATAAAGAAAATAAATCTGGGGGGGGGTGTGCCTGGATGGCTCAGTCATTAAGCGTCTGCCTTCAGCTCAGGTCATGATCCCAGGGTCCTGGGATCAAGCCCTGCATCTGGCTCTCTGCTCAGCAGGAAGCCTGCTTCTCCCTCTCCCACTCCCCCTGCTTGTGTTCCCTCTCTCATTGTGTCTCTCTCTGTCAAATAAATTTTTAAATAATCTTAAAAAAAATAAAATAAATCTGGGGGTGCTGGGGTGGTTCAGTCAGTTAAGTGTCCAACTCTTGATTTTGGCTCGGGTCATGCTCTCAGGGTGGTGAGATGGAATTCTGCATCGGGCTCTAGGCTCAGCAGGGAGTTTGCCTGAGATTCTCTTTCTTTCTCTCCCTCTCTCCCTCCCCCCACATGCATGCTCTCTCTCTCAAATAAATATATCTTAAAAAGAAGAAAAGAAAAGAAAGCTGGATGAGAGGATAGAGAATAAAGGGAGAGGAGTGCTATTTTATATAGAGTGGTCAGGGAAGGCCTTTTTGATAGGTGAAACTTGATGGGAAACTTAAAGGAGATGAACAAACCAGCCATGTGAATATCGGGGCATTACAGGAAGTAAGTACAAAGCCCTATGGCCCAAGCATGACTGGTTTGAGGAACAGCAAGGAAGCTGGTATGACTGAAGTGCAGTTGTTAAGATCTAAGTGGTAACTAGGGGCCAGGTTATATAAGTCCTTACAGGTCATGGGAAGGACTTTGAATTTTATTCTGAGTGGGTTTAAAAGCCACTGGGAGGTTTTATTTTTTATTTTTTAAAAAATTTATTATATATATATATATATATATAGAGAGAGAGAGAGAGAGAGAGAGAGTGCGTGTGCATGTTGGGGGGCAGTGGGGAGGGACAGAGGACAGAGGGAGAGAAGCAGACTCTCTGCTGAGTGCAGAGTGGGAGCCCAATGTGGGGCTTGATTCCATGACCCTGAGACCATGATCTAAGCTGAAATTGAGTCAGACCCTCAACTGACTGAGCCACCCAGGCATCCTACCACTGTTTTTTTTTTTTTAAGATTTTATGCATTTATTTGGCAGAAAGAGATCACAAGTAGGCAGAGAGGTAGGCAGAGAGAGAGGAGGAAGCAGGCTGCCCGCAGAGCAGAGAGCCTGATGCGGGGCTGGATCCCAGGACCCTGAGATCATGACCGGAGCCAAAGGCAGAGGCTTTAACCCACTGAGCCACCCAGGCGCCCCTGATTTCTTCTTTTAGATTATCACTCATTTCCATATGGGGAATAGGGGAACAAAAGTTGAAGTAGGGAGACCAGTTACGTCCAGGAGAGAGATGATGGTAGTTTGGGCTAGGGTGGTAGTGGTGAGGGTTTTGTGTGGTCAGAACACAAAGAAGTAAGCCAGGGGCTTCTTCTGTCCACAGGAATTTGCCAATCTAGAGGTGTTTCTTTCTTTTTTTTTTTTTAAGATTTTATTTATTTATTTGTTAGAGAGAGAGAGAGAGGGAGCGAGCAAAGGCAGACAGAGTGGCAGGCAGAGGCAGAGGGAGAAGCGGGCTCCCTACCGAGCAAGGAGCCCGATGTGGGACTCAATCCCAGGACGCTGGGATCATGACCTGAGCCGAAGGCAGCTGCTTAACCAACTGAGCCACCCAGGCGTCCCTCTAGAGGTGTTTCTTAAGTGAGGGTAGCAGATGAGACAATGAGTTAGTGACCTGAAGCTACCAGAAAAGATAGACCCTAGATCCTGGATAACCTCTCTCTCTCTCTCTCACACACACACACACACACACAGAGGAAACAGTGGACAGGCAAGTAGTACTAATGAATGGGAACTGGGAACCAAAGAGATGAAGGTCAGTTGGAGGTAAGTACCAGCCAAGGATACTCCTAGTGCAACACAGACCCTGTTCTGGAGACAGAATTCAGAGGACTGCACTCTGGAAATGGGGACACAAAAAATCCTCAAGCATCGCTTCCAGACTGCTAATGCCTTCAGGTGAGCCATCAGGTGACTGGTATGATATCTGAAAGAGGGGAGAAACCCACAGAGGTTAGCGAAGCACGAAGGGATGCTTTTATCCTAAGGGTGTTTGCCTACTCCCAAGAGGCATCTGAGAAGCTGAGTTGCTCTTTCAGTAGCAGCGTCCTGGAGCTAGGCATACAGGAGTTGGAATCCTGGGTAAACAATTCCTTGCTTCGGGCTTAGAAACTAGAGGATTACACTCCAGGAGTAAGGATGACCCAGAATTAAATCAGTCTTTACTAAGTCTGCATTTCCACGTCCGCATTTAAACAGCTCAGAAAACATCAAGGTTTAAACTTGGATTAAGGTAATCCCATATTCTTAGTACCCCCAGGCACCTGGAAAGGAGCAAACAAATCTTTTCTAGGAAAAGAGAATATTCCAGACTTCAAATTATTTCTATAAATAATTTTCAAATATGATATCCAACACATAATTAAAGGTAACTAGATCCACAGTGAGAGACAACACACAATGAGCAAGAACCATCAGAAACAGTAGACAATAGAAACAGACTCACTAGGATGCTAGATACTGAGAAAAGCCTTATTTAAACATTTCTTAAAGAACTAGAAATTAGAGGGGACGCCTGGGTGGCTCAGTTGGTTAAGCGGCTGCCTTCGGCTCAGGTCATGATCCCAGCGTCCTGGGATCGAGTCCCACATCGGGCTCCTTGCTCAGCAGGAAGCCTGCTTCTCCCTCTGCCTCTGCCTGCCTCTCTGTCTGCCTGTGCTCACTCGCTCTCTCTCTAACTAATAAATAAATAAAATCTTTAAAAAATTAAAAAAAAAAGAACTAGAAATTAGAAAAGTGATAATAGTGAGTTGAAAACAAACCAACTAGGGGCATCTGGGTGGCTCAGCTGGTTAGGCATCTGCCTTTGGCTCAGGTCATGATCCTGGGGTCCTGGGATAGAGCCCCGCATTGAGCTCCTTGCTCAGTGGGGAATGTGCTTCTCCCTCTCCCACTGCCGCTTTCCCTGCTTGTGCTCTCTCTCTTTCTGTCAAATAAATAAATAAAATATTTTTTAAAAAACCAACTAGAAATTATAGAAGTGAAAATTATAACCAATATTAAGATCTTGGTAGATAGGTTTCAGAGTAGATTAAGCACAGCTAAAAACAGAATCAATTAACCAGAAGAGAAACTAAAGGAAATTGTTCAAATGAATCTATTTTCTAAACTGCAGACCAAGGAGCCAGAAGATAATAGAAAGAGGTTTTTTTTCCTAAGATTTGTTTGACACAGAGAAAAAGAGTACAAGCACAGGAGCAGCAGGCAGGGGGAAAGCAGGCTCCCCGCTGAGCAGAGAGCCTGACGTGGGGCTTCATCCCAGATACCAGGATCCTGGGATCATGACCTGAGCCGAAGGCAAATGCCCAACCGACTGAGCCACCCAGGCACCTCTAGAAAGAGATCTTTAAAGTACTAAAAGGATTTTTAGGGGCGCCTGGGTGGCTCAGTCATTAAGCGTCTGTCTTCAGCTCAGGTCATGATCCCAGGGTCCTGGGATGGAGCCCCGCATCATCCGGCTCCCTGCTCAGCAGGAAGCCTGCTTTCCCTCTCCCACTCCCCCTGCTTCTGTTCCTGCTCTTGCTGTCTCTCTCTGTCAAATAAATAAATAAAATC
>ML098344.1:29050-51045 GCA_003697995.1 Taxidea taxus jeffersonii | reverse complement strand
GACATGGATGGAACTAGAGCGTATTATGCTTAGCGAAATAAGTCAACTGGAGAAAGACAACTACCACATGATCTCCCTGATATGAGGAAGTGGAGATGCAACGGGGGTGGGAGTTAAGGTGGTAGGAAAAGTAAAAATGAAAGAAGATGGGATCGGGAGGGAGAAAAACCAAAAGAGACTCTTAATGTCATAAAACAAACTGAGGGGGGTGGGGGGAAGAGGGGTTGGGTGAGGGTGGTGGGGTTACATCATATGTTTAAATAAAGCTTAAATAAAGTAAAAAAAAAAAAAAGAAAAGACCATAATTAGAAACAGAATTATGAAAGAAAATAATTTCATGAGTAAAAGCAAATGTACCATGAACTTAGTAGATGAATGACTTATAAAGCTGCTATGACTGTTAAAAGACAAAAGTAATAAAAGTGTATCTAAATTAATTCATTAAGGAACTCACAGAATAAAAAAAGGCAAAATATGACATACATACATAGAACATAGAGAGGGGAGTAAAAATGTAGTTCTTTTACAATGTGTTTAAACCTGAGCAACCATCAACTTAATATAGACTATTAGGTACTAAAGAAGTTATATATGAATGTCATGATAACCACAAACAAATTATAGATACATAACAAAAAAAAAAAAGAAATCCAGGTATAAGAAAAAAGAAATCATCAGATCAAACGGGGAGAGAGCAATACAGGAAGAATGGCACAGAGAGAACTACAAAAAACTAACATAACAATTGACAAAATAACAATGAGTACATAACTATCAATAATTGCTATAAATATAAATGATATAAATATTCCAATGAAAAGACATAGGGTTACTGAATAGATAAAAACATAAAGCCAATCTATATGCTGCCTGCAAAAGACTCATTTCACCCCTATGAACACATACAGTGAAAGTAAAGTGATGAAAAAAGATATTTCTTGAAAATAGATGCAAAAAAAAAAAAAGCTGGGTTAGCAATACTTATTTCACACAAAATAAAGTTTAAATACTGTAGCAAGAGACAAAAAAATTACATAATAAATAAAAGTCCCATACTACTGTATTACTATCAATTTCTCCTGCTAATATTGTTTTATATATTTAGGTGCTCCTATTTGGAGTGAAGAAATATTGTTATATCCTCTTGTTAGATTAACACCACACATACACTACTGAATAGACAGATCATCCAGACAGAAAATCAATTTGAAAAACTGGCTTTGTATGATCATAAGACCAGTTGGACTCAACAGAAGTATACAGAACATTATATCCAAATACAACAGAATGCACATTATCTTCAAGTATACATGGAGCATTCTTCATAACAGAACATATTGTGGCACAAAAAGGTCTGATTTATGATAATTGTAATTATATCCAGCATATTTTCTGACCATAACCATATGAAACTATAAAATCATTTCTAAAGGACTGGAAAAAAAAAACAAACATAAAAATGGTTAAGTCTAAGCAACATGCTACTACAAACCAATGGGTCAAAGAAGAAATAAATAAAAATACATGGAGATAAATGTAAGTAAGAAGAAAATTCCAAAATCTTTGAGAAACAGTAAAAGCAGTTCTAAGAGGGAAGTTTATAGTGATACAGGCCTATCTCAAGAAACAAGAAAAATCTCAAACCGTCTAACTTTTACACCTAAATGAACTAAGGAAAAACAAGAATAAAGCCCAAAGTTAGTAAGTAGAAAAAAGGAAATAATAAAGATCAGACTGGAAATAAATGAAATAGAGTCTAAAAATTAATAAAAAGTGTCCATGAATACAAGAGCTGGTTCTTTGAAAAGTTAACAAAGTTAATATACATTTAGACAGATCCATCAGGGAAAAAACGAAAGAGCATTCAAAATCAGAAATAGCAGAGAAGTAACAACCAACCTCAAAGAAATACAAAGGATTATGAAGCTGCTATGATAAGCATTATGCCAACAAATTGGAAAACCTAGGAGAAATTCTAAATAAATTCTTAGAAACATACAGTTTTCCAAAACTGAGTTAGGAAGTGATTTCAAAAAAAAATCTGAACAGACCTGTGACTGGGAACAATATTGAATTGATAATTTTTAAACTCCCAACCAATAAAAATCCAAGACCAAATGGTTTCCTGAGTGGATTCTACCAAACATAAGGAAGAGTTAATACTTAGTCTTTTCAAACTATTCCAAAAAATAGAGAATAAAGGAAAACTTCAAAATTCATGCTATGTCGACTTTATTATAAAAAATACCAAAACCAGGGACGCTTGGGTGGCTCAGTTGGTTAAGCGGCTGCCTTCGGCTCAGGTCACGATCCCAGCATCCTGGGATCAAGTCCCACATCGGGCTCCTTGCTCAGCAGGGAGCCTGCTTCTCTCTCTGCCTCTGCCTGCCTCTCTCTCTCTGCCTGTGCTCTCTCTCTCTCTCTCTCTCTAACAAATAAATAAATAAAATCTTTAAAACAACAACAACAAAAAAAACAAAAAACCAAAACCAGACAATGACACTACAGAAAAAGAAAACTACCGGCCACTCTCCCTGATGAACACAGATAAAAAAAGTTCTCAACATGTTATTACAAACCAAATTCAAGAACACATTAGAAGGATCATTCACCAGCATCATGTGGGATTTATTCTGGGGATACAAGCCTGGTTCAGTATCCTCAAAGCAATCCATGTGGTATATCACATTAACAAAATGAAGAATAAAAACCATATGAACATTTTAATGGATGCATAGAGATTTTAACAAAATTCAACATCCATTCATCATAAGAACTTGCAACAAAATGGGTAAAGAGAACATAACTCAATATAATAAACCACATATGAAAAACCCACAGCTAATATCATAGTGAAGGGTGAAAAAACTGAATTTTTTCTCTCTAAAATCAAGAACAAAGCAAGGATGATTCCTCTCATCAGTTTTATTCAAGATGGTACTGGAAATCCTAACCATACCAATCAGACAAGAAAGAGAAATCAAAACATTTACTTAGTAAGGAAGAAGTGAAATTGTCACTATTTGCAAAAAGCATGATACTATATTCAGAATTTCTGAAGATTCCATTGATAATCTATTAGGACTAATGAATTCAGTGAAACTGCAGGATACAAAATTAATATGCAGAAATATATTCCATTTCTATAAACTCATAACAAAGTATCCAAAAAGAAATTAACAGTCCCATTTATAATTCCACCAAAAAGAATAAAATACCCAGAAACAAAGAGGTGAAAGACCTGTACTCTGAAAACTATAAAACACTGATGAAAGAAATCAAAGATCACACAAACAAATGGAAAAATACAACATGTTCATGGACTGGAAAAATTAATATTGTTAAAGTGACATTACTTGGAGCAATGTACATATTCAATGCAATTTTGATGAAAATATCAATAACATTTTTCACAGAATGTAACAAACAATCCATAAGTATGTGTGGAACCACAGAAAATCCTGAATAGCCACACCTATTCTGAGAAAGAGAAACAAAGGTGGAGTAACCACATTCCCAGATTACAAGACACACTACAGAGCTATACAATAAAAACAGCATGGTGCGTGCGCACACACACACACACACAGACTCATAAGGCAAAGGAACATGACATAGAGCCCAGGAATAAACCAACAGTTATATAGTCAATTCATCTATGACAAAGGAGACAAAAGGCAATGGGAAAAAGACTGTCTCTTCAATGAATGGTACTAGAAAAACTCTATACCTACATGCATAAAAATGTAACTGGACCATTTTCTTACCCTACACACAGAAATAAATTCAAAATGTATTAAAGACCTAACTGTAACACCTGAAACCATAAATCTCCTAAAAGAAAACGTCATAATCTCTTAGATATTCATCTTAGAAATATTTTTTTCTAGATATGTGTCTTTAGGCAAGAGAAGCAAAAGCAAAAATAAGCTATTAGGTCTATACCAAAATGAAAAGCTTTTGCATAGTTTTAGGAAATCATCAATAAAATAAAAAGGCAACCTACTGAACAGGAGAATGTATTTGCAAATGATATATGAAATAAGGGGTTAACATGCAAAATATATAAAAATTATACTACTTAACTACTTAGCAACAAAAAAAATGAATATTTCAATTAAAACATGGGCAGAGGTCCTAGACATTTCTCTGAACAATACATATCAGTGGCTAATGACACACAAAAAGATGTTTAACATCACTAATAGTCAGGAAAATACAAATTAAAATCATAGTGAAATACCATCTTACACTTGACAGAACAGATACTATCAAAAAGACAAGAAATGATAATGTTGGTGTTGATATGGAAAAAGAAAACCTCATCCACTGTTGATGGAAATGTAAATGGTGCAACCACTGTGGAAATCAGTATAAAGTTTTCTCAAAAAGTTAAAAATAGAAACACCATAGTACCTAGTCATTTCAGTACAGGGTATTTACACCCCAAAAATGAAAACTAACTTTAAAAGATATATGCATCCCTATGTTTACTGCAGCATTATTTACAATAATCAGGTTATGGAAGCAATCTAACTGCCCAACAATATATAAATGGGTAAAGATGTGACACACACACACACACACACACACACACACACACACAGCTTCCTCAGCTATAAAAATATGAGATTTGTAACAAGACAGGTGAACATACAAGGTATTCTGCTAAGTGAAAGAGGTCAGAAATAGATAAAACTATCATTTTACTTATATGCAATCTAAAAAACAAAACAAAAGGAAACAGAATCATAAATACAGAGATCTGGTGGTTGCCAGAGGGGAAATGGCTGGGGAGATGGATGAAGTAAGTGAAGAAGTTAAGAGGTACAAATTTCAATTATAAAGAAAAAGAAATAGGTCATGAGAATGAAAAAAATACAGTATAATAAAGATAGTCATTAATATTTTAATAATATTTTGTGGTGAGAGATGGTGACTTATTGTGGTGAGCATATCATAATGTACAGAATTGTCAAGTCATTGTGTTGTTTACTAAAACTAATTTTACATTGTATGTAAGGTATACTTCGATAAAAAAATTAGAGTGTATTGAGTAATTATAGCACATGAATAAGAGAAATGAATGACAGCAGTAACCCAAAAGACAGAAGACAGGAAATGGGAACATTCTGTCATGAGATACTTATGCTATACATGATGTGATATAGTATTACTTGAAGGTGGGCTTAGAGTAATGTATAAAATGTATATAGTAAACTTTGCAGCAAGGACTTAAAAAAATGAAATTAAAAACAAGTGTAATTGACATGCTAAGAGAGGAGTTAGAATAGAATCATATAAAATACTAAATTAAATCCAGAGAGAGCAGTGAAAGAAGGGAACAATGACAAAAATATACCACTTAAAAGACAATGATTGTCATAATGGATTAAAAAGATGAACCAAATATATATTGTTTACAAGAAACCCACTTTAAATATAAAGACTGATGTTATAATTAAAGAACTCTAGAAAGACATGCCATGCTAACTAATCAAAAGAAAGGTGGAGAATCTGGAGCACTATAACAATTAAGTTAATATCTTACTTAGAAAAATGGGATGTGCCGTATGTTGGAATTCTATACTGTCTTATGTATTTTTCTGTATATCTAAGACTATTTTAAAATTAAAGAATTGATTTTTAAAAAAGTAACTGTCAAAAACATGTTATTAAATAGTAAAAACAGTAAAATCTAATTTTTAGAGCAATAATATCCAAATATCTGTTCATATATAGAAGAAAAAGTAATATTCTTCAAATCATTAATCATAAAATTACTTTGTAGGCCTTTTCATAACATGTCTAATTCCAATGTCTAATTTCATCTCATGGATTGTCTTAGCCTGATTACTAGAATCAGAGCTTAAAGAACTTTTTATGTAAATGATTTATGGCAAGTGTGCTCTCTGATAAATGGGCAAGGAAATGATGGAAGAAAACAGAACAGAAAAAAAATAGACAAATGGGTGTGGCTCAGCTTGACTCTTGAGTTTGAATAGCACTCTATAGTTGGCATGCCTTAATGTTAAGAGTCTGGCTTTTATATCCCATACCAGATACTCATGGGCCTCAGTCTCCACTATAACCAGGATTTGTATATCATCAGTATAACACAAACTATTACATGGATATATAATGCTTTTGTAATCAGAAACAATGACAATTTAATGTAGCTGTATAGCCTATTTTTGATAGTTATGTTAGATTAACCCATTTTATATTTCATTTCTTTTGCTATTTTTCACATAACCCATAGTGCATGACTTTCTAGGATTTCTATACTCTCAAATAACAAAAAAATGCTGACACAATCTCTTGTTTGTGCAAATGTTTTTCCAAAACAGATTGCGTACTGTACCTAGTTATTATTTTCTTTATTACTCTCTTGTGTGTTAAATGTCTTAAAAATGGGCCTAGAGTCTACAAAACAGGAAATTAACTAGTAGCTCTCATTCCAGAGGAAACCTAAATTGTCAATTTAAATGATTCTAGCTCCTACAACTTTGTTAACTACCTGATTTCACTCCATATTTCTAAAGCTAAATCACTACTATTCAATTAATTTAAGCTTTTACAATGCAAAAGTATAGTTGCAATGGAACAGCTGTATGGAAGGGTTATTTGCTTACTTAAGACTATTGTTTCAGAGACACTCAGACTTTGAAGGAAACTTACTTAACTAGGTACTATCAGGAGTAAAATAAAGTGATATATTTTCTCTACAAAAATACAAAAACAGTTTTCACTCTAAAAAGGCTGCTTGCTGTCTAGGGGTCTAAAGATGGCAAAGTAGGAGGATCCTAAGCTCACCTCATCCCATGGATATACCTCGATAAAAACCACATCAGTGTAAATAACCCAGAAAATGACCCAAAGGCTGAGAGCACAGCCTCTCCACATCTAATCACAGAGGAAAAGGCACATGAAAAGGTAGGTGGGTGAAGATGTGGTCAGAAACCAAACTAGGGGCACCTGGGTGGCTCAGTGGGTTAAAGCCTCTGCCTTCAGCTCAGGTCATGACCCTGGGATCCTGGGATCAAGCCCCACATGGGGCTCCTTGCTCCACGGGAGGCCTGCTTCTCCCTCTCCCGCTCCCTCTGCTGTGTGCCCTCTCTCCCTGTGTCTCTGCCAAATAAATAAATAAAATCTTAAAAAAAAAAAAAGAAACCAAACTAACCCATGAGACTGTCCATGGGAGGGAGGGACACTGTAAGCACATAGAAGGGAGAGGAGGATACAACACAGGCATAGAACCCCAGACTGCAAAGACAAATCCCCATATCATTTGGCTTTGAAAGCCAGAAGGGCTTCAGCTTGCCAGTTATTACAACCAACAAGGCTCAATGCCTAGAACTTTATTTTTTTGTAATATCTGCAACTTTAGAAACCAGTCAGCTTAGCTTGGGGAGATCCAGGAGATAACAGGAAAGTGAGTTCCCACCCTTAATGGAGACAGCACGATGAAGAGCCCCATGCAGAAACATCATAGAAGCAGTGGTTTTAAACATTCCTGATGTATACAGGAGGTAAATTTATTTACTAATCTCAGAATATGTGCTGGAAAAGCAAGGATCTTTAGGAGACATCCCCAGGAACAAAGGAGTTAGTGGGTCCCATTTTCCTCCAGGCCTAGATAAACTGACACCTACTGGAACCAGAACAAACACTCTCCACCTAGCTTGCTAACAGTGTACCCTGCCCCTGGGTGCAGACCCACACCCACCAATCTGCCCTTGGCAGTTCTCCAGAGCTGCTCCTGGTCTCCACCCAGTAGCAGACGTATGTAAACCTTGTCAACACTGTGCACCCTGCCCCCAAGTTATTTTGTGAACCTGCCCCATTCAACCTGCCCTCAGAAGGAGTCTATCCAAAACAGCACTACCTGTACAGCATCCTGCAAGCAGCCCTGATAGTGGTCAGCACCACCTCAAAGCAACTCCTACCCTGGGAAAGGGGAAGATAATCACATGCACCAGCTTCACTGTAGCCCCAGTGGTGGGATGGGTACACACATCTAGTCTGACTATAGGTACCACCTGCCAATAAAAGCCTCTCAGGGAAAGTGCCCTGTGTGACCACAGTGCAAGGAAAAACCTTGCCCAAGGCAGTTCCAGACTGGCCCAACAACAGTGAGACCAAACCCTTCCCATAGCAGCCATTGAAGATGATTGGACTGAAGGCAAACATGGCTTAGCCTCAACAGTTGGGTGTATGCAATATACAAAGGACATACTCTTGAAGTCCCAGGTTCTGGGGAAAAAGGGACATTACACTGCAGGATGCTATAGGACCTCTTTTACATCAGGCTGCTACTTTCAGTGACAGGAGATGTAGTGACTTTCTAACCACATCAAGAGAGTCAGGCAAAGTGAGGAAACAGGAATATGTACCAAATGACAAACAGGACAAAATCACAGTAAGAGAGCAAAACAAAACAGAGCTAAGTATTATGTCAAAAAGAGAATTTAAAATAATGTCCATAAAGATACTCACTGGACTTAAGAAAACAGTAAAGGACCACAATGAGACCCTCAATAAAGAGAGAGAAAACATCAATAGAACCAATCAGATGAGGAACTCAATAAGTGAAATTAAAAATTAGAAGGAATAAATAATAGACAAGAGGAAGCAGAAAAATAGATCAGTGTTCAGAGTAATAGAAAAAAAAAACTGAACAGAAGAAAAAAATAATAAAAAAATAAGAATAGATTAGGGGAACTCAGTAACACCATCAAGTGTAATAACATTAACACTATAGGGACCCCAGAAAAGAGGGGAAGGGGGACAGAAAATTTCTTTGAAGGAATAATAGTTGAAAATTTCCCAAATCTGGGGAGAAAAACAGAAACCCAGATCCAGGAGAGAAAATCCCTAACAATATCAACCCAAAGAGGTACACACTAAAAAACATCATACTTGAAATGGCAAAATATAGCAATAATGAAAGAATTTTAGGATATAAAAACACAGATTTGAAGGGATATATGAACCCTGACATTTATAGCAGCATTATCAACAATAGCCAAACTACAGAAAGATCCCAAATACCCACGAACTGATGAATGGAGAAAGATGTAGTATATCTGTACACACACATACACACACACACACATACACAGAATGGAATATTTTTCAGGCATCAAAAATGCAGTATTGCTATTTGTAATGAAGTGGATGGAACTACAGTGTATTATCCTAAGTGAAATAACTCAGTCAGAGAAAGACAATACCATATGATTTCACTTGTATGTGGAATTCAAAAAACCAAAACAGATGAACATATGGAAGGGAGGGGGGAAAAAGAGAGCAGGAAACAAACAATAAAATATATATATTTTTTTTAAGAAATTGAGCCTGAGCAGGTGTAAGGGCATCTCTGCCCCTCTCAAGAGGGAAAGAATATTAGCCAGACTCCACACTCAATGCAGAGCTCAATGTATGGCTCAGTCTCATGACCCTGAGATCATGACCTGAGCCAAAATCAAGAGTCAGATGTTTAACTGAGTGAGCCACTCAAGCACCTCAAGACTCTTAACTATTGAGAACATACTAAGGGTTGATGGAGGGACTTGGGTGGGGGATGGGCCAGATGAGTGAGGGATATTAATGAGGATATGTGTTATGATGAGCACTGGGTGTTGTATATAAGTGATGGATCACTAAATTCTACTCCTGAAACCAATACTGCACTGTGTGTTAACTAATCAGAATTTAAATAAAAAATTGGAAAAAAAAATACAAAGTTAAAAAAAAGACTATTTTAAAAGCAGTAAGAGAAAAGAAAGCAATTACATATGAGGGAAACTTCATAGATCTATCAGCAGATTTTTCAGCAGAAACTTTGCAGGGCAGAAAGGAGAAGCATGATACATTCAAAGTGCTGTAAGGACAAAGCCTGCAACCAAAAATACTCATTCAGGCTATCATTAAAAATAGAAGGAAATATAAAGAGTTTCCCAGACAAACAAGTTGAAGAAATTTGTCACCACTAAATCAGCCTGGTAAGAAATGTTATAGGGGATACTTTGCGTGGAAGGAAAGACCATAAGCAGGAGCAAGAAAAGTAGGAAGCACAAAAGCAGTAAAATTAAGTAAATCTATAAAAATCAGTGAGGGGATCCACAAAAGATGGTAAAGTATGACACCATATAGGGGAGGAGAGAGGGATAATATTTCTTGCTTTTAGAAAGGGTTCAAAGTGAGTGACCATCAACTCAAAAAAGATTGCTGTATGCATAGGATGTTATATATAAACCTAATAGTAACCATAATTCAAAAACTAGGAATAGATATCTAAAAAATAAGGAGAATGGAATCCAAGTATATCCCTAAAGAAAGCCATAAACCATAATAGAGAAGACCAAGGGGAGAAAGGAATAAAGAAGAAGTATAAAAACAACCATAAAACAAGTAATGCAATGTCTATAAGTACTTAATTATCAAAAATTACTTTAAATGTAAATGGGACAAATGCTCTAATCAAAAGACACAAGACTATCAGATGGATAAAAAAAGGCAAGATCCATCCCTATATTGTCTATAAGAGACTCATTTCAGACCTAGGGAAACATGAAGATTGAAAGTGAAGGGATGGAAAAAATATTTACCATGCAAATGGAAGTAAAAAAAAAAAAATCTGGCTTAGTAACATTTATATTAGACAAAATAGATTTCAAAGATCGTAACAAGAGACAAAGAAAAACATGACATAAACACAAAGGAGAAAATGCAAGATATAACAATTTTAAATACTTATGGATGCACATGATAGCACCCAAATATATAAAGCAACTAGTAACATACATATAAGAAGTACTTGGTAATAATACAGTAGTAGTGGGGGACTTTAAAACCCCACATATATCAATGCACAGATTATTCAAACAGAAAATAAACAAGGAGACAGTGACTTTGGATGACACAGTGGACCAGATAGATCTAACAGATGTATTCAGAACATTCCATCCTAAAATAAAAACATTATTTTCTAGGTCATTTGGAACTTTCTCCAGAATAGATCACATTCTGGCCACAAAACAAGTCTTAACAAATTAAAAAGAACTGAAGTTACATCATTCATCTTTTCTGATCCCAAAACAATGAAACTTGAAATCAGCCACAAGAAAAAAATCAGGAAAGAGCACAAATACATGGGAGTTAAATAACAGTCTACTAAATAATTAATAGGTCAAACAAGAAATCAAAGAGGAAATTAAAAAAAAAATACAAGGAGGAGACAAATGACAGTGAAAATAAAAACAGAGTAGTCCAAAATTTTGGGGATGTAGCAAAAGTTGTTCTAATAGGGAAATTTATAGCAATATAGACCTATCTCAAAGAGCAAGACAAACCTCAAAAAAACACAACCTACCCTTACACCTAAAGGAGCTAGAAAAGAAGAACCAACAAATCCCCACAACAGAAGGAAATAAATATCAGAGCAGAAATAATTGAACAAGAAACTAAAAAAATAGAACAGATCAATGAAATCAGGAACTGGTTCTTTGAAAATATCAACAAAATTGATAAACCTTCAGCCACACCCAAACAAAACAAAACCCTCGAAAGCAGAAATAAATGAAAAGAAATAGCAACTGATGCTACAGAGATACTATGAAAACTCATATGCCAACAAATTGGACAACCGAGAAGATATTGATAAGTTCCTAGAAATATATAACCTCTCCAAACTGAATCAGGAATAGAAAATTCGAACAAGCTCATTACTAGCAGAGAAATTGAATCAATAATCAAAAAAACTCCCAACAAACAAAAAGCCAGGGCCAGATGACTTCACAGACAAATTCTACCAAACATTTAAAGAAGAGTTAATACCTATTCTTCTCATGCTATTAAAAAAAAAAATAGAATAAGAAAGAGAATTCCTAATTTATTCTGAGTCCAGCATAACCCAAAGGGCAAAACATGATGAAGGCTCTACAAAAAAGGAAAAATACAGGCCCATATCTCTGACAACATAGGTGCAAAAATCCTCCACAAAATATTAGAAAACTGAGTCCAACAATGTATTTAAGGAAAGTCATTCATTGTAATCAATGGGATTTATTCCAGGGATATAAGGGTAATTCAGTATTAACAAATATATCACATCAATAAGAAAAAGGATTAAAAACCATGTGATCATTTTAATAGATGCAGAAAAAACATTTGACAAAGTACATCTATTCATGATAAAAACTCTGAATGAAGTAGGTTTAGAGAGAACATACCATGATATAATTTAGCCCTTATATGAAAAACTCACAGCTAACATCATCATCAGTGAAAAAAAAAAAACAAAACTAAGAGCTTTTCTCCTAAGGTCAGGAACAAGACAAGGATATCCACTGTCACAACTTTTATTCAAGACCTGAAGTTCCAGCCACAACAACCAGACACGGAAAAGAAAAAAGTCATCCAAATTAATTGGATGAAGTTAAAATATTTGCTATCTGCAGATGACATGATCCTAAATATAGAAAACCATACAGACCCCATCAAAAAACTATTAGAACTCATAAATGAATTCCGTAAAATCACAGAATACAAAATCAATATACAGAATCTGTTGCATTCCTATGCATTAATATTGAAGTAACAGAAAGAGAAATTAAGGAATCACATCCATTTACATTTACACCAAAAATAATAAGATACCTAAGCATAAAATTTAAAGAAGGATGGGAAAGACCTATCCTCTTAAATTATAAAACATTGATGAAAGAAATTGAAGATGACATAAACAAGTAGATATGTCATGCTCACAGAATATGAAAATAATGTTAAGACATCTGTATTACCAAAAGCAATCCACAGAATTAATGCAATTCTTATCAAAACACCAATAGGATTTTTCATAGATCTAGAACAAATAATTGTAAAATTTGGGTGGAACCACAAAAGACCTCAAGTAGCCAAAGCAACCTTGAAAAGAAGGATAACACTGGAGATATTACAATCCCAGATTTCAAGATACACTACAAAGCTGTAGTAATCAAAACAGTATAATAATAGCACAAAAGTAGATACATAGATCAATAGGACAGAATAAAGAATCCATAAATAACCCAGATTTATATGGTTAATTAATCATTGACAAAGTAGGCAAGACTATGCAATGGAAAAAAAAAAGATAAATTTATTCTTCAATAAATGGTGCTGGGAAAACCAGACAGCAACATGCAAAAGAATGACACTGGGCCAATTTCTTTTACTACCCACAAAATAGACTCAAAATTGATTCAAGACCTAAATGTGAGATCTGAAACCATAAAAATCCTAAAGAGATAGCCTAGGCAGTAATTATTTGACATAGGATATAACAACATTTCTCTAAATATGTCTCCTGAGACAAGAGAAATAAAATACAAAACAAACTTTTGGAATAAAACACTTCTGCACAGCAAAGGAAACAATAAACAAAACAAAAGACAACCCACTAAATGGGAGAAGATTGTTTTAAATAACCTATATGATAAGGTGCTAGTATCCAAAATACATAAAGAACTTATATAGCTCAACACCAAGGATAATAATTCAATTAAAAACGGACAGAAGACATACAGATGACCAGAAGATATACGAAAAGATGCTTAACATGAGTAATCATCAGGGAAATGCAAATTGAAACCACAGTGAGATATCACGTCACACCTGTTAGAATAGCTAAAATTAGTAACACAAGAAACAACAGTGCTGGTGAGGATGTGGAGAAAAAGGGATCCTTCTGCACTGTGCTGGGAATGCTAACTAGTGCAGCCACTATGGAAAACAATATAGGGTTTCCTTAAAAATAAAAATAAAAAAAAAGAATTACCTATGAAACAGTCATTTCACTACTGGATATCTACCCAGAATACAAAAGTACTGGGGCGCTTGGATGGCGCAGTTGGTTAAGAATCTAACTCTTGGTTTTGGCTCAGGTTGTGATCTCAGGGTGGTGAATTTGAGTTCTACATCAGGCTCTGCACTGGGCAGAGAGTATCCTTAAGACTCTCTCTCCTTCTGCCCCTTCTCCTACTCTCTAAAACAAACAGTCTTTTTAAAAAAAAAGAATACAAAAGCACTGATTCAAAGGAATATATGCATTCTTATCTTTACTGCACCATTATTTACAACTGAAATATAAAAACAATCCATGTTCACCAATAAATGAAGATGAAATACACACACACACACACACACACACAATGGAATATTACTCAGCAATAAGAAAGAATTAACTCTTGCCATATGAAATAACATGGGTGGACCTTGAGGGTATAATGCTAAAGAAAATAAGTCAGACAGATAGGGGCACATACCAGAGGATTTTGTGCATGTGGAATCTAAGAAATAAATGGACAAAGAAAAAAAAAAAAGGAGACAAAAACCAAGATTCTTAACTATAGAGAACTGGTGGTTATCAGCAGGGCGGTAGGTGGGAGAATGGGTGAAACTGGTAAAGGGGACAAAGAGTCCACTTTTCATGATGATCACGGAGTAATGTATGGAATTTTTGAATCTGCTATCTTGTTCACCTGAAACTAATGTAACACTGTACATTATACTGGAATTTAAAATAATATTAAGAAATATGCCATTTATTAAATATAGTAAATTCATAAAATATTAATAGCTGTTTTGGGTATTTTGTATCAATAGGATAGTACTGCTGTAATCTAGCATCAATTTTATGATACTAACCATTGGCTGGCTATCCAGATATCATTATGGGTATATCACAATTAATTACCAAAATCATAGGTATAAATTTTGTTCATTTTCCAGTAGAAGTGAAATGTCCTTTTACAAAATGATTGACTGATTTTTCACTAAGAGATGAGTATAGACAGAATGTGTTGTATAAATATATCAATATGTTTACACATGTTTATACTCTATGCATTGAACACAGATGACTCTAGACATGATTTTAAGTTCAACAGCCCTCATTCCATCCCTTAACTTTCCAAGTCTAAGAGAAAAAAATGTATTCAAGTTAAGAAAATAACTACCAAAGATTATGAAAGATACAGTATTACTTGAAGCGAGTATCTTTCGCTTACCTCCTGAATGTGATACCTTTAAGAGTCTACTTTATTTCTTTATTGTATTAAACACAAATAAAACCCAAGTTCAATTTAAGCAAGCTACACATCATACTCCTGTACTTATATATTTTTAATGCTATCATATTTTAGGTATTTTTAAAAATTTTTTTAAGATTTTATTTATTTATTTGACAGAGAGAGGGAGAGAGAGATCACAAGTAGGCAGAGAGGCAGGCAGAGAGAGAGGAGGAAGCAGGCTCCCCGCTGAGCAGAGAGCCGGATGTGGGGCTCCATCCAAGGATCCTGGGATCATGACCTGAGCTGAAGGCAGAGGCTTTAACCCACTGAGCCACCCAGGTGCCCCTAGGTATCTTTTTTTATGAAGAATTGATACTTGCCATCCAGACTTCTTTAATTATTAATTTATCTTATGAGTTAAAAAAAATCTTCGAAAGGTAAACTAGTTATCTGCAAACAACTATTCTGTCTTTAATCAAAGAAACATCAAGTCTCTTTGATCTGATGAACAATGGTTTGAGGAAAAAAAAGTAAACCTTACTTTGGGTTGGTTGATTAAAGGTAGTTTCTAGTTTCTCTATGTTCTATCACTTCAGAGATAAAATTTCAATTTAATTAATGATAGATTCCAATATAAATTGCCAAAACAATCTTGAATTGATTTAAAGACCAGGTTAGAAAATTTTCACAAACTATAATCTAATTTGGATTATTTTAACACACTTTTCTACCTTAAAATAATACAAGTTGGGTTGCACTCAGAAATGCAATTTAAGTCCTAATACTTTTAGTGAAGAGTATAAGAGTTAATCAAGATACATATGAATAACTAAAAAAAAGGGTATAATTTAAGAAAGAAAAGGAACATGGCTATATTGACCTAACCTATCAATCATGTTTAAATCATACTTATGTAATAAATTTTCAATTAATGAACATTAAGATATTAAGGTATTGGTTTAAATTTGCAGCACTTTATTTGCAATTATATTTGTATCACTCTACCAGATTTTATGAAAAACTATATATTATACAGAAAATATATGTTTGGGTATGTTCTCTATATTTTTCTAACAGTCATACAGAGTAGGATATAATATAATATTTCTAAACATGAGTATGGATTTTAATCAAGGAGAACATGCTAGACACCTGAATAACATGCAAGGAAAGGTATTCCAGAGTCAAAGTTGTACTTACATACAAAATCTGAATTCACTTAACATGCTTTGAATGACATATTTATCCAACTTCCATTATATAACACTGAACTATCAGCAGTAAATTTCTCTCTTTATTATTCTATGTTACCATAGATGCAAAAATAAACAAATAAAAGGTTTTTATAGATGTATTTCTAAAACCTCCCCTTCCACACACAAACTAGAATGTCATAAACCTGAAATAAAATTTCTTTGAAGAAATAAACCATTTGGCCACTAACCCCCACTAGCGAAGCTTCCATATCTTGCATTTAAAATTAAGGATCAGGGCGCCTGGGTGGCTCAGTGGGTTAAAGCCTCTGCCTTCAGCTCAGGTCATGATCTCAGGGTCCTGGGATCGAGCCCCACACCGGGCTCTCTGCTCAGCGGGGAGCCTGCTTCCTCCTCTCTCTCTGCCTTCTTGTGATCTTTGTCAAAAAATAAATAAATAAAATCTTAAAAAAAAAACTGAGGATCATTTTTGGCCTATTACGAGTATGCCCAATCTTAAATTCCCACAAAAGCAGATTTTTGAACAACATATTTAAAGTAAATTTGAGAAGAATCTGTAAAAAGCACATACAGAGAAAGGACAAGTGAGACACATATAATAGAAGTCCATATAGTTTGTACTGATGAGCACAATGCCATTATGGTCACCTTGGTCTCAGACCTGGTATAGACTTCTAGGAAATGATTTGAATCCAGTCTAAGAGTAGCTTACTTGAGGAGCAAGGAAACCACCATGTTTATGTACCAATTTCCATTCATCACTGTAAGAACTGTTCCTCAGAATCATTTTTTATGGGCAATTTGTTACAGTATCAGTAGAAAACCAATACAGTGTCAAAATGTATCTTTGATGATATGATTGGTAGAACATTTGTCCCCTGTGCACTGTTGGTAGGACGACGGGGTTCTGTGGTTTTTGTTTTTAGAATGTTGTATTACAGTCTTCATATTGATTAGTATCTACATTTCCTTGAGCTTACTAATTATACTTCTAGAGAAGTGTGTCACAAGCACTTAGCCAGATATTCACTGAAACATTCATTCACCATTATTTATTGGATACTGTGCTATATATCTCTGGTTTACTCTCTAGATCTCCTTCTACTGCATCAGTTTGTCATCTGGCTTCCCTCTGGAAATGGGAAGCTAACAGCTCTTCATGTTATCACAGAGAGAAAGAAGAGTACAATCAAAGGATGTATTCTCCCAACGCCCTCCTTGCAAAAATCTGTCATGGGCTGGCTATATCATAATACCTAAGCCACAACTCCAGTGAGATGGCATGCTCTGCAGGACTCTTCTGCTCCCTTCCTTTGACCCTTAGTGAGTGACAGTTCACTCAAATTACTAGATTCCAGTGTGCATGCTGGGTTTTTGCCAGCCAGGGCTTTGGCTAATACCACCATTTATGATATGACAGGTAGTTGCCAGAATTAGGTCACTTAGCTTAAATTCCAGTGAGGAAGACTAAGAACACACTATCAACACAACAACACAAATTTAAATCCCCAAAATTTGTGGATTTAAAAGAGAAAGCCGAAAAGAAATGAATTTCATGGGCATTGAAATTAACCAGAGATATTCTAGAAAATACTTCTGTGAGTAACCTAAAGGAACTGAGGGTTCGTCTGTGATTTTTCTGGGCAGGGAAATGAGAAAGGAAGCCTTTCACCTATAGTGAGATCCTGTTAAGAGCAAAGACCCTGAGATAAAAACATGCCTAATATATTTGAGCAATCAGGAGTCCAATGAGACTGGAGCAGAATGAGCAAGAAGATAAGCACAGGTGGTCAGCTCCTGTAGAATTTTCTATGCTATCTTAAGGAAACTGATGTTTAATCTGAGTGAGAGGAGTGAAATGATGGGTGCTGTTTTCGTAGAACCACTCTTTCTCCCATGTTGAAAACGGAGTGAAATGCAGGAATTGCCAAAGTGGGAAGACCAGTTAGGAGACAATGAAAATAATCCAGCAAGGATGCTGCAAACTGTGACCAGGGTGAAGTGTGCAGGCGACCTATTCCTGTATACTTTTGAATGTTGAAAGAGAAATACAATTTCCTAATGTATTAGTTGATGAATGTAAGAAAAACAACAGTTAAGGATAATGTTAAGTGTTTTTTTGGTCAGAACAACAGAAAAGTTTTAGTTGACTTTTACTGAGATCAGAAATACTCTTGTTGCAGCTGGTTCATGGAGGTACCTTAAGAGGTTAATTTTGGATTTGTTAACTTTGACATATCTTATATATATATATATATATATGAAAAAACTTAAGTAGATTAGAAGTATAAATCTCACTTCAGAGGAACAGACTAGTCTGGGTTTATTAATTTGGGAGTTAGAACTAAATTACTGTTTAAAGCTGTGAGACTAGGTACGATCAACTATGGATTTTATATAGATATAAAAGGGAAACAGCGACGGGACTGGGTTCTGTAGATGGTGGCTCCATGGCAGGGGGGAAAAGGACAAGAAAAACAGAAATAGCAGCAAGTGGGCAGAAGAGTCAGGATTTTGTGCTGTGCCCATGAAATGAGTCTTTCAAAGAGGTAATGAGCAACAGTGTCAAATCTCAGTAGCATAATGACCCAAAACACCAAATGTTGTTAGGAGTCACCTCTGGGAATTAGCTACTCCGAGTATTAATACAGATGGTACTGGGGGTCTTTTTCAGTGTCAAGGAGTAAAAATCTGTTTGGATGAATTTAAGAGAAAATGGAGAGTATTTTCAGAGAACTGAAAAGGGCCAGTTTCTGGGGAGGGTAGTGATTTTGTTTTGTGTGCCAATTTAAAATGGAAGAAATAAAAGTACATTTGTATGCTGAATCGAATGGTCCAGGATGGAGGGTAAAATAGTAACATAAGGGTGCCCCTGGGTGGCTCAGTGGGTTGGGCCTCTGCCTTTGGCTCAGGTCATGATCTCAGGGTCCTGGGATCGAGTCCCGCATCGGGCTCTCTACTCGGCAGGGAGCCTGCTTCCTCCTCTGCAGCTCTCCTTACTTGTATGCGTGCGCGCTCTCTCTCTCAATCTGTCAAATAAGTAAATGAAATACTTTATATAAAAAAAGGAGGAGGAGGAGCAGGGAGGACTAAACGCATTAAAAAAACAAAACAAAACAAAACAAGTACTGGCCTTAGCTAGGAACAAGGATATAACCTCTGTAAGAGGAGAGAACATTATACAGGCATGAATTCATGTACAGGAGATTGGGAGCTTGAATTTCTCATAGTGTCTTCTGTTTTATCAGAGAAAAAGGAATTTAAAAAGTCAGCCCCTGAGTATTAGAAAAAGAAATAAGATATTAGGCAGTTTTGAATAGAGAGGATAATGCAGGAGACTGACGTGTAAGACAGCAGCAGAGTGGATGGAACAGAAATGTCTGAATTTTTATAAAGGCCAGTGAATTCAATAATCATGAATCAAAAGAGATTAATCAGCAAATGTTTTTCTTCGTCTTCCTTAGCCACCTTCAGCGGCACTGGTGTGGTCACTGAGAAGGTGAAGAGTTAGATTTACCCAGAGTTACTATTTTGCAAAATGCTTATAATTAAAAAAGTCAAATTTGGTAATTATTATAATAGAAATATATCATTTCAAACTTTTAATTTTTTATTTTTGTTAAATATTTTATTTATTTAGTTAGTTAGTTATTATTTGAGAGAAAGAGAGAGAGTACCAACCCAAGGGGAGAGGCAGAGGGAGGACCAGACTCCACTGAGTAGGGAGCCTGATGTAGGGCTCCATTTCAGGATCCTGGGTTCATGACCTAAGCCAAAGGCAGACCCTTAACTGACTGAGCCACTTAGGTGCCCCTGTTTTAAACTTTTAACAACAATGTGATTATGTGTGCAAGGAAACTGATTAAAGGGTACAGGCTTATAATTTTAAAGAGAAGTTTAAAGGAACACTGCATTAAAAACTATTGATGGATTTTATGGTGACTAACATAACACAATAAAAAAGTAAAAAGGAGTTTATGCAATCAAAATACCCTTGCACTTCTGCTTCCATTTAAATTACCTGGCAAACTCCCTTTGATCAGTTTCTTATATATCCTTGGAGATATTTATTTATTTACCCTGTGAATATGTTTAGAATGTTTTCCTGGTATAAAGCACATGTTTAGAAAAGTGAACCTCAGCTTTGTATAAATTTAGAAGTGGATATATTGTGCAACCAAAGAAATTAAAAAAACTTAAAAATAGCCCACAATCCAAAACTATCATAGATACCAGCCCGAACACCCTATCACCTGATTAACCCTATCCTGACTTATAATACAATAAATTTTTACTGCCAAATTTTAACTTTATACCGATGGAATCGTATTTTCTTATATTTGAGAATTTTATTCATGCTATTAGAACTAGCTAAAATTTTCATTTCTTGAAGATTATATTGTGAAAGCATACCACTACTATTTATTGATGGACATTTGGCATATTTATACTTATTAGCTTTTATAAATTACTGCTGTGAATATTCCTGTAGACATCTTTGTCTACACATTTGCCTGGTTTCATTATAATTACCTGATTTTACCAGTAAGTGGAATTCTATTAGATATCTTCTTTCTGAATGCTCTTGTTATATTAATGTTTTATTGCTTATGTTACTTTTTTTCTTTATTTTTATTTTGATATAGTTGATAGTATCTTGGCCTTGAAAAATATTTTATGCATGTCGAATATAGGGATCTCTAAACACATTTATTCTTGCTTAACAAGACGATATCTCATAGAAAACTTATCCAGTATTTTTTTAATTCCCCTCTAATTCCAATTATAAATTAGTCTAACATTTGTACTGTAAAACTGTTTTAGAAACTTTATCTATTCCTTGGAAAAGTTTAAATAGTATTAGATTAATTTGCTCTTTTTAGATTAGGTAATTAAACTATAAAATTTTGTGGGCATTATCTTTATCAAGTACTTAGATTTTGATAAGTTTTACAATTATTTTATAATTATTGGACTATTAAAATTTCATGTTTCTTTGATAATGACAGCCATTTAATGTCTCTGAAATTCATCAATTGAATAGGTTTCCAAACCTGATTAAAATATTTTTTAGACATTTACAATTTTCTGTTGTGTTCCATGTACAATTTCTAAATTTTGGATATTTTCCTCTCTGTTTTTGTTGCTTAGGGAAGGTCATTATTTATCTTTAATTATATTTTTCAAAAAGCCATTCTTTTATTTATTTACTAAGTCTATTTCTTTTTTTTTTTTTTTTTTTTTGAACAAAGGTGGAGAAAACATTTTATTTTATTTTATTTTGGGACGCCTGGGTGGCTCAGTTGGTTAAGCGGCTGCCTTCGGCTCAGGTCATGCTCCCAGCATCCTGGGATCGAGTCCCACATCGGGCTCCTTGCTCGGCAGGGAGCCTGCTCCTCCCTCTGCCTCTGCCTGCCTCTCTGTCTGCCTGTGCTCACTCTCTCTAACTAATAAATAAATAAAATCTTTAAAAGAAAAGATAAACATATAATGTAACCCCATCACCCTCTCCC
Organism: Taxidea taxus jeffersonii; assembly: GCA_003697995.1. Lineage (NCBI taxonomy): Eukaryota > Metazoa > Chordata > Mammalia > Carnivora > Mustelidae > Taxidea > Taxidea taxus. The sequence continues at coordinate 29,262 of ML098344.1, read as the reverse complement.
AACACCCCTCCCCCTACCCCCCTCAGTTTGTTTTATGACATTAAGAGTCTCTTTTGGTTTGTCTCCCTCCTGATCCCATCTTGTTTCATTTTTTCTTTTCCTACCCCCTTAACCCCCACCCCAATTGCATCTCCACTTCCTCATATCAGGGAGATCATATGATAGTTGTCTTTCTCCAATTGACTTATTTCGCTAAGCATAATACCCTCTAT